>SMGT01016066.1:42408-78921 GCA_004794575.1 Lanistes nyassanus
GAATACGACAACGATTACACACCAATCAGGCATTAACTCCTGTTTTATGTCAATGAGACAGCTCGAACACACACTTTCGCGTCAGTATAGCATGTACCTGTGTCGCTGTTTTTTTCACCTTAGCGCGGGCTACGTTTAGGAGCCGGATTCTTTCCAGATAAGTATTGTACACTGTTATCAGTCCTGTTTGTGTCTCTTATTTGCATTCTTGCAGATCCTGGGCAGAGCAGACCTGCAAAATCTTCAGCCTGAACATGGTGAGTCAGACTCGGAGCCTGTTCAAGAACTGGTTGTGTGTGCGTGAATATGAATCTCTTTCCGCTTGCTCGCCTTAAGAATGACTCTAATTTGATGGTTATGAGTAGAGTACGTGGACTATGGTGGCTTTGGGTGGATCATTAGATGTACGCATGTAGGTCAAGTTTACAGCCAGTGAGATAGAAAAATGGCTTCTAACTAGACGTGAATCTGTGATGAGACCATTTTTGTCCAAGGGCTTTCATCTTCCAAACAGAGAGGGGTCGTATTTTGGCACTTAAGATTAGTAATCTAGCCATTTGATGGGAGGAGGGGGGGGGGGTTGATTATGCTGAACCTGTAATTTCATTCTAGGGAAGAGGGTGTCTAAGGTTACAGCATTCAGAAACTTATAAAGACACCAGTTGGCAGAAGTTCAGTTAGCTTAACCGTCTGTCGGCAAAATTCCTGCCTACTGTCGTCAAAAGTGTTGCTGGAAAAACCTCCATCGATGATGGAAGAGATCGAGTGTCTGTAGCTGCACTCTGTACCATTGAGGCTAAGCTCAGTGAGGCCGAGCTCAGTGAGGCCGAGCTCAGAAATGGTCCCCAGAAGTCGTACCTTCAGCTTTGTAGCATTTAGTGTTCCGCAGTCCTGGCTAGGGATTTCCAAGCAACGCAGTCACTGCGATCTGCATGTTTTCCGTGCTTGTGTATGGCGTTACCTGGTTGCATCTACAAGATTGCGTATTGTAAGGGTCGATGGATGGATGGATGTATGGATGGATGGATGGACAGACAGTGGGGCAGACTGATAAGTATGGAGGTATGTATTAATCCATTCATGTCATGAGCATCACTGCAAACCTTAGTATTGTTCTGTAAGTAGGCCGCTGTGTAAGCAGCGTTGTAAAAGACTATATTGAAGACCATGATCAAGAGATTAAATGTCTTTCTCTCTGTCGAAACTGTCAGATAAAGGTGGTCCAGTCAATAACGTCCTTGAAATAGAGTACCAAGTGTTGAGGCCATTTTACTGTGATAGTTACTTGGAGCAACATGTTAACGTCCATTGGCAACAGCATGTGCCAGACATATGCCATAATGTTTCTTCTTCCTGCACGATTGTGTATGAGTCGAAATGCCTGGACGGGAACAGGATTAAGACTGTGATGAGACATATCCCCGAGCGGTGAGTTGGATTTCGTAATTTTAAAGCAAAACCAGTAAGCTTACTGTATCCTGTTACCAAGACAGAGTTACGGCTTGATTGTTTTTGGTTTTTATTTTATTGTAGTTTTGGTTGGAGGGTGGAGTTGGTGGTTAGCTCTAAGGCCTGGTGTTAATAGTGGGGACGCTTTTAACATGACAATACAATGAATCCAAACATCTAACACGTTTATTAACAAAGTAAAAATGATATTGATTATAAAACAACAGAGCAAACTGTACACAAAAAGTGAGACAGACTCCATTAACAAGGAAGTAAAAAGGTACTTACACGGAGCTTCTGGGTGGACCTTGGCAGCTCTGCAGGTAGAGTTGTGAACCAGGGTGGGGATGTTGCGTAATCGTTCACATCCAGGACTGGTCAAGGATTATTTTCTGAAGCTGAACATTGTGCTCTCTCCATGTGGTCGTTCCCCCTAACATTAAACTCCCTCTTTACATTGGCCGTCCACTGTAGCTATCAGTCTAGTGTTTCTTTCAGTGCATTACTTAGTGAAAAGACCCCATTCCCCAACAGTGCGAAATCACCGCAAGGTCCTAGCATTGTCCCTGTAAAATTACCTCATAGCTACGTACTTACACAGAGGTAATAAGGATGATGACTGGTGTTTGAAATAAACAGGAAGAAAGTTTTTTAACAGCAGTCTTGTAAAACTAGGTGACTGAATGAGAACAAATTAATAAGGAAATTAATCTCCGATTTCGTTCAGGAGACAAAAATATTCTTTCTTCTCTATATTTAAGCTATTCTACAGGTAACCAATGGAAATGTATTTTAAATTTTAATAGCCCAGTTTTCAAGCTGGAGACAGATAAAATAATTTTTAAATCCGAAATTATCTTTAAGTTCGAGTCTTCTCTCCCCTGCAGGTAATTTCACTGTGGCTGTGGGCGGCCCTCATTCCTGTCTCCTTCTACCTTCCTCCCATTCCTGTTCTCCTGTTAACCCCTTCCTCACGTCTTCCCACTTTAATCCCGGCAACGAGACCATGACGTGACATTTACAACTAAACATAACTAGTTCTTAACGAAGATGTGCGGATTCTTCGTTGCAGGAACATGGAAGACATTAACAACATTATCAACGGATCAGCTTTCCGAAATGTAAGTGAAAGTGTCATCCAGTTCAAATGTGTCTCCTACACATATTTACTCAGTACGTAATTAAGCTCATCGTTCACCAAGAAAGCGGCTGCTTTTTGTATGCACTCGCCTCCCCCCCACCCCACCTCCAACCCGTTCATTGTGCATGTTGTGGGGAGGGGGTGATTTAGGGGAGCCTGAGGGCACCATTTTGAGTTTCTTCTTCACTGATCTATGTTTAAATGTTTTCAGTGTTGCAAGGTCATGTTAACAACGAATTAGCAACAGCTAAAAAATGACCGTAAATGCTGTTGTGACCCCGCTATAATGAAGATTTTAACAATGGTAGTTTTCATGCATATAAACAGCACCGCAAGGAGCTTACCAGCATGTACTATGGCATGCAGCAACACCACTGCTGCTGTCAAATCTTATTCCCACACGCCCAATCTCACAACCTGTAGCCTTACTACACTGATTTATCTGGGTAACTAGCGGCTGTGTTGCTTATTCTGCATCTTATATTTGGATATATTAATCAGTGGATTATCCGCTGTGTTTTATCTTTTATCTAAAGATGTAAGTCAGTGTATTACCAGCTGTTTTATCTATTATCTATAGATGTGAAATAATAGATTACCCGCTGTGTTTTATCTATTATATATAGATGTAAATTAATAGATTACCTACTGTGTTTTATCTATTATCTATAGATGTGAATTAATAGATTACCCGCTGTGTTTTATCTAAAGATGTAAGTCAGTGTATTACCAGCTGTTTTATCTATTATCTATAAATGTACATCAATAGATTACCCGCTGTGTTTTATCTATCATCTATAGATGTAAATTAATAGATTACCCGCTGTGTTTTATCTATTATCTATAGATGTGAATTAGTGGATTACGCGCTGGGTTGTATCTGTTGCTCTTTTTGTAGATCTGTCGCTCTGTCTTTGATGGTTCTGCTTTGTGGCACTGTAGTTCTTCACAGGCTATCTCGCAACATCACTCGTCTGCGTATCGCTGCAACATTTCCGAACGCGTGTGCCTGCTTCTCGATCTCTATTAGCCATCCTTTCCCCCGTCTTTGTTCTCCCCCTCCCTTCATTGTATATACTCCCCTCTTCTTACTTGTTGCCTATTTATCCTCTGAAAATCAGTCATCAGCTTGACTGCTCTTCTATTCTTTAGTGGTTTCCTTTACATTTTATTAATTAAATTTTAATGCGTGTAGATTTCATGTACGTCCTTACAGATTTCATGTACGTCCTTACAGATTTCATGTACGTCCTTACAGATTTCATGTACGTCCTTACAGATTTCATGTACGTCCTTACAGATTTATACTCGTAAACATGGGGGGGGGGCAGGGGGTGTTGGAATAAAACGAATCTCCGCCCCATTCAGTTTACTTCTAACCATATATGGAAGTGTTCCTTTTTCTGGTTATACTTGCCGCTCTTACGATATACCCATTCTGTCATCACCGTGTACGGTATACTTATCGTGTCATTATTACATACCAACCCTGCCATTTTATTCATGTGCCCAAGGGAGCTTATCGTACCCAAACACGTAGATCTTTTTGAAGATCTGCCACGTTCCTTACTTTCGACTCTCTCTTTGCTACGTGTTTGGGTACGATAAGCTCCCTTGGGCACATACGTCAGCATACGGTTGTGTCTAGCGCTGCCAGTACTTTGTTGGAGTTATCATTTGATGATTTATAGAGCTCTGTCCTCATTTGTTCTTTATTAATTTTATTCATGTCTTCGTGTGGTCAAGGTTTATTTTCCCTGGGCTCACTCAACCAGATCCGCACCACTACACTCAAAATTAACGTCACGTGTTTTTGTTTCGGTTTCCTCAGATCCAGCACTTGAGTTACATCAGTACGAGTCTGACTTCAAGCCCGTGCTCACCAAATTCTGGCTTGTGCAGTGAGTCTATAATTTCTGACTATTGTCCAGTTGAGCATAAAGACAGATCTGAGATCCCATTTTGCTTTTTCCGTGCTGAGCTAAAAGCAGACGGCTTAATTTGTGTTTTGGGATGTATTTCTAGTAAGTCAGATTTTCTGTGTGTTTTCAGATTTTAAGTATATGGCAATGCCACTTTCAGGATTTAAGTATATGCCAATGTCACTTTCACATTTTAAATATATGGCAATGTCACTTTCACATTTTAGGTATATGCCAATGTCACTTTCACATTTTAAATATATGGCAATGTCACTTTCACATTTTAAATATATGGCAATGTCACTTTCACATTTTAGGTATATGGCAATGTCACTTTCACATTTTAGGTATATGGCAATGTCACTTTCAGATTTTAAGTATATGCCAATGCCACTTTCACATTTTAAGTATATACCAATGCCAGTTTAGAATCCAGTTCTAAAGACTCATTTCAAATCAATAATTAAAGCGTAGAGGGAAGAAATCCCCCAGAACAAAAACGGTTATCAAGAAATTCAATGAAAACAACATCGCACTTACGAGTTGTCAGCTGACCGACGGCCGACGGCGTACAGACTATTTGTCTGGTTTTGTCGGCTGACCTCTGTTTCCCTGCGTACGTCTCGTTTCACTGCGTGTCCACGCTGCTGCCTTACTGCGGCAAGACGTACTGCTGTGCGTCGGCCCAAGTCTGACGGCGGCCACACGGTGCGTGTAGGCTGGGCAGTTTGCAACATTCCGGGTACATTGTCGCAAAAGCCCACTGCTTCATTCGTGACCAAACCAGTATGGAAATGTCGACTATCCCAGAGACCAGTCTTCCGCAGAATACGTGTGCTTTCTTTTCATGGATGGATCAGATCGTATCTATGTACGTTTGCACTGCTCCCTCTCATTGACTAATCCGTCGATTTTATCCAAAATGCAGCTACGCCCACAATCCCTATTCCCCACATCGGCGTATCCATGACAACAATAGCCACCATTATTGGCTGTGGCCTGGGCCTTGTCGCCGTGACCCTTTTGGGCTTCATCGCCCTCAAAATACTGCGGTATGTTGTTACACTTCTTGACGGGGTATGTTGTTACACTTCTTGACGGGGTATGTTGTTACCCTTCTTGATGGGGTATGTTACACTTCTCGACGGGGGTATGTTGTTACACTTCTTGACGGGGTATGATACTTGCTGGCGCGGTATGTTGTTAAACCTGTTGGTGCTGTATGTTGTTAAACTTGTTGCCACGGTTTGTTAAAGTTCTTGGCGCGGTATGTTGTTACACATGTTGGCGCGGTATGTTGTGTTGTTACACATGTTGGCGCGGTATGTTGTGTTGTTACACTTCTTGGCTTTGTGAGAGACTGCAGGGATCTGACCTGAGCGATACTCTTTCTGTCCCCTTCTGAATGCGTTGTTAACTTTAATATCCTTTAATTTGTAAGCATGGGCATGCTTTTTTGGTATTTAAAAAAATTGATGTGCATATTGCAGCTGTGTACCCTGCTGTCGTTCAGTTTACAGTATTGTAAAATGAAAGGTGCACCAGTTGACGGAATTTCCTGACATCACAACTTTCACTCCTTAACAGAAGTTTCAACGCAGCTGGCTTGGCTGTGTCCGGCAACGCGAGACCCGAAACCCTCGCTCTGTCCAACTACAGGCGTGTTCCCAACAACAGATACACGCCAATGCCTGGGGAAGGCGCGCGGGACCGGTCGCGACCGCCAACCCTTCCGGCTCCAATCCCCTTCAGGTTGAAAATAAATTTACAAATTAAAAAGTTTTATTTTGTTGAATAATGTAGTACGCAGAAGTAGTCATTCCTTCCTGAAGTCATGTAGTGTTTGTTGTTTGTGCTGCCTGCAAGACGTTGATACCTTAAAACCAGATGTCTGAGGTGTATCTTGTTGTTGGGTGAAACAGGAAGGGATTCCTCTAATATCTATCCCTGGTTTGCTTCATTAAATTATGGGATGGATGGAATTCGATTGTAGCAAAACTGTCTTTCAGGTGGGAAAGATACTATGCTCCTTCATTACACAAAAATAATGTTGGATATCAAACCGGGTGTCGGACTTGCTTTTCGTATCATTTCAGCCTGTTAGAAAAATTCTGGCGTTCACGTCTCACATTATTAAAGTTCTTTAACTTCGACAGCTTACATTTCAAGAGTATTCATGTTGTTTCCTTCCACACCCCATCTCCAGACCTCCAATCAAGAAACAGGATACCAAGGAAGATGAAGGTATTTACGACTTCATCGACCCGGAGGCGAAAGGTGCAATCGAAGATGACGGGTACCTGCGCCCGATGCAGGTGGTCGGCCTCAACGTCAGCTGTAGCGTCACCACCATGACCGAGAAATTCGACAAAAAGAGCAACGACGGCGACGGCTACATGAGACCGTCCCCCCTGTGCCCCGACACTACTGCCCCACGCCGCACCCCTGAGGCTGCTGGGGAGGGTAGAGGGTGGCCGCAGGTTCCCGCGGCGGAAGATCCAAGTAACGTCGCGTGCGCACAGCAGGCACCCACACCGGACTCTCGTTCCCCCCAGGCGCCAGAGAAGAAAGCTTACGATAAGGAAAGCGATGACACTGACGAGGACTGGGACGCCAGCTACATGACAACCATCGCCTACGTCAACATCAACCTGACGGCGCGCACTTCACGCGTGCCGCCTGTCGACAGTGGCGCCGCCACCAGGAGGGAGGACGAGGAGGAGGATCCCGAGTGCAAGTATGATCGGATCTCGGCAGGGGCGACAGTTTTCCACTAATGAGATCACGGGCATCTGTTGTCCTTGAGTATTACACAGAAACCTTTTGCCCACTCCATCCCTACACATTCCCACTTCAACCACGATCTTTTTTTCTCTCGAGAAGCAAAAAGGATGTTCATGACCCTAAGATCCAAGAGGAACATTTAACTGTGACATATCTTCTGTAGGCATGCTGACCACTCGGAGATTAGAGAAGGACAGACAGATAAATGTTGCTTCTCACAGACAGGTGAGATTTGTCCTCTTTCACAGAGACCACAACAGTGATGAGATCTGTCACCAGACAACACAGTTGTCAAGCGACCGTGATTCCACTTACATGTACACAAGACTTGTCAATCTAACATTACTTTGAAAAAGGTCAATCTTCATACTGTCCTGACCTCACAATGCTCTTTTGTAATCTCACAGAGACCTGAAAGCTATAGAACTAAATTATGGCATCAAGCCGACCTGAAAATACACTAAACCAACTTTTCGTGTTCAGAGAAGAATGGGGCTTGAGGCTGTAGCAGTCCTTACTCCCACTCTCCATCCACTTTTCCAAGAGAATGGGGAGCAGCAACCAGGTTAAAACAGGTGGGTTACAGCCGGTAAGCAGGTTAGACTCCATTGGTCTATAGCTGTTTGTTAGTAACGACAGCAGAACTGTATATGCATGCACATTGTACATTACTAGCTTAACATGTATTCGTTTTGCATGAATTTCCATCCTAACTCCACCTAGGCAATAATGGCACTCCTTTCAAATGTCTTTTTGAAGTGATTTTTTTTAATGTGCATGTGAAGCTGTTATATGAAAATAATTGTCATTTCAAAAGTCTGCAAGTCGGGTCTGCATAGGTGGGTCTACTGTTTGGGGTTCTAGTTGCAAGATGAGAAAATGGGAGGAAAGAAAACAGCTGTAAAGTTGCTAATACATTAATTCCTCCAGTCTCACTTGTCACTTTTACGGTCTTACAGCTTTGCTCAGCCAATCATTCTTACAAACCCCTTCCGTTCTGATACCAGACCATTTACCTTCTGATTACAGTGTATATTTTTTTGTACATACGATTTATGTACACATTCTGTCATTTGTACTGGCAGACTGTCTATACACTTAACATGCTTTTTGTATGACATAAAACCTATTTTAGAAATTCACCATTGTATCCATGCATGCATACATGTGTACACAACCACATGCACACAAATATATGACATACAAGAAAGAAATAGTGCCTGATCTGTTTTTAATTTTTGCACTGCTTGCAATACTTCACAAACATTATTCTTATTGTAAATTCAAATTAAAACTTAGCATGCAGTCTGGAACATTCACATGATGATAATCCATAAATACATGATCAGGGATGAATAATGATGTTGATGTAGTGATGCATATTTGCAACCATCGATCACAAGCATGCAAACTTGCAAACAAAACATCCAGTAATCAAATAAAAACATGGCATGGGTTTTTTTGGAGAGGTGGGGGGACTTCTGCTGTAAAATGAAATCAACTGTCTGGGGTTCTTTTTTCCACTTAAACTGCTATTAACTATAATCCTGCAACATATAAATAATTTTGAAGGAAGCACTGCCTGGTGGAAGCCATTTCCAAGAAAATGTGTCCACTGGAAAATAGTTCAGTCAATACACAATGGTTTCAGGAAAATGGATGCAGATGAATAGTTCAGATGCTGGGAATATACACAGATGATGCAATAATGTACAATTTACCTACACTGAATAAACATGCTTATCTTGTAATGGTTATTTTGCCCACTGAAATTTGAGCTATAAAATTGTCAAATTATTGTTCTTTGCCAAGTTTTTATTTACTGGTTTTTTTTTACCTTTTATGTGATGCAAACTTCCAAAATAAACAACAAAAACCCTTGGTGCCCTTTTCAAACATTTCCTTGAAAGGAAAATAAGTAGTCATTTTGATAGTGGGCAATGAGTATTGGTTTTTAGTTTTAATTAACAATAAGTAATGGTTTTGATATCATGTTTCCAATATTTTAGACTTCATAAAATCTTTCCAAAATATGCTTGAAAATAATGTAGCTATAAACGTTACACCTGTAGTCTGTTCGAGTCCAGCAGTACAGACATCATGTCAGTGAGCTGGAACTTCACAACTTGTTCATTTTTCCTTCAGTATGTCCGACTCATGATTAAGTTCTCCTACGCAAATTACTCATCCAACAACAACCATCTTGGTATAATAAAATGTATGCTAAAGAATTAAGAAGTTGACAGTTTAATCAATGACTTTTCCCCCATTTTAGTTTTTACTAGTAATAAAAGTGCTAAGCAGTCTGTATTGATGCAGTTCCACAGTTGATATCCATGTAGATATGAATAAGTGTGCATATGGCCGTACATCCACTCATACAAGCACACACACGCAAGCTCCCATTCTCTCTCCCATGCACATTGCTTTGTCAGCTAAGGACACAATATACTTGAAAATCAAGGCATTATCAACTACAGAATGACATTCTTGCACATTAAGACATGATAGAAACATGATTTCCTTACAAGTCAAGAGATACTCAAACAGTGAAATCTGCTCAGCATTCTTTCCCATCTAGCACCAGTTCTCCGTAATAGGCCGTTATTGTTTTCAGCTTCGTGTTGAGGAAGTTCTGCTCAACCTCAACTCTCCCTCCGTCCCCAGCCAGTGCTGTCAGCTGTTAGACAGGCGATCATACTGCATTAACATCTGGAGGCCCGGTTCCTTCCTAAGCCACTTACATCAATGTCATATCAGTACACGTACACATCATGTCTTATCAGTTATCACATCATAACAAGCAAACACAATACACATTAAAAAGCCACAAACCTTGAATGGGGTATGACCAGTCACCATGTTTGCTATAAGAAGCAGTATTGTATTAGTATGGTCACCACAAGACTGTAACTATTAACTAGAAATCTTCAGTCCTGACAATTTCTTCCTTCAGTCAAGTTGCTAAATGCAGCTTTACAAACCTGTTCTATGTTGGCATTGCGAGGAACAAAGTAGGCAATGTTGGGCGTGATTTTCTGTGTGAGGGCAAAAAGCGGGGCTGTACTTAAGGTTAAGGACAGATCAAAGGCATGCACTTTATGATGACAATGGTAACATTAATGATTACGATGAAGATGACAGTGGTGGTGGTGGCAGCAAGCAGTAATAACAGTAATATACTCCCCATTATTGGTCCTAACATAATACATTCACTTATACATCAACACATCCATGTGTGCTTGCATGCAAACGTCCACACTTGGCAAAGCACCTCAGCCTGCATCCATGCAAAACTCCATCCAACCAGGTCATCTACTGCTACCTAACTGCCCATCACATTCATGAATGTTTATTAAAATCTCTTCAGATACAAACACGGCCTAGACTGAAATGGAAACCTGGCCTTGAATGAAATGGAAACATTGGCTTGAATGAGATGAAAGCATGGCCTAGAACAATAAGAATGAAACCAACACAAAAGGATATGCCTCCAACCCAGGAACGGTGTCAAGGTCATAGACCTCAGAATCTAGGTAGTCTGGGCCCCCCCAAGGTGGTGACAAAAAGACCACATCAGCAGCAAGGTGTGGTGCCAATTTCAGGTAGTCACCCAACACGAACTGTATTCGGTCAGCCACCCCATAGATGGTGGCATTGTTCTTTGCCAGCCGCAATTTTTCTGGGTCTACGTCAATGGCAATCACTGTCATGCAAAAAAACATTTCATGACAACGGTTGCTTATGTTGAGTGTCCTGCAAAACATTCACTGACCAGTGTGCACAAAGATAATTGCCTAATGAACATCATAAACCTTAGCACATAATTTTTGAAAGAAACAGATAAAGTACACTTGACTAGACAGATCCCTGCCTTAGAAATTAGTCTAATGCTTTCCTGATAATCACTAACTTCATAATCTTCTTATGTTCACAGCCATTTATCGCTAGCTTTTCTTTTGTGAAGGCCACATAACTGTGAGCTTTTGCACTGTTTTGTCTTCAGGTTTGTATGATTCTTTAGGACTACATTGTGACTGATGTTCTCAAAGAGATTTAGTTTTCCATCTACACCAGCCCTCCCTTCATGCTACTGGACAGCCCTTCCCTTTTTATGACTGCCTCAGTGGTCTAGTGGTTAAGGTATCCGCTTTCGAGGTGGGAGGTCAGTGGTTCGCATTCCGGCCGAGTCATACCTAAGACTTAAAAATTGGCAATCTAGTAGCTGCCCTGCCAGACACTTGGCCCTACAGGGAACAGTACTAGGACTGGTTGGCCCGGTGTCAGTATAATGTGACTGGATGGGACTGAAGCCTGTGTTGCAACATCAGTCCGTGTGGCAGCACGCAAACTTTGTCTAAGCAACACCGCCCTGATATGCACATAATTTGCAACTGGATGTTAAGCAACAAATAGCCCCCCCCCCCCAACACACACACACTTTCCCTTTTATGCTACAGACATCTCACTTGTGTCCTTCAGATTATCAAAGGTGGATTTCTGAATACTGGTTCATCAAGTGCCACACAGAAGTGAAAAACACTACATCCATGTTCTTAGCTTTTCAAACTCACTCAGGAGGTAAGAATCCCTGTTATTGGAAAGTAGCAGAAACTTTCTATCCAGCATCTACGTGATGTTAACACTTTAAAATTTGTCATTCAACAATCTGTATTACTGCCTTCTATTGAGACTGAGATGATAGAGACGATGGAGTACACAGGACCATAAACAGTGAAACCGAGAAGAAGCATATCAAACTGTTAAGGAAAGATGTTTCGACTGAAATACTCTCTCCTGGCTTCATTGTTTCAAACTTAATACTTGTCGTGGTATTCTCGTGTCCAGGGGTATGGCGCTTATGTGTTTTACTCGTCTGCTCGTTAACTAGAGTTACAACAACATAAAAATGTGTCAAGAAGGGGGAAACTAACAATGCGATCGCTGCCTAATTTCATCAATTTCCAATCGGCTCGAGCCCCCACCCCCTTGCTTGTCACGCGCACAAATTAATAAAAGAGGGCAGCGATAATAAGCTATTCTATTTAATTTACAGTTACAACACAGAATGTTTCACTACACCATGAATGATGCTCCAATATACATCTACTGAAATGTGGAACAACCACTCGCACTCGCATACATTCATCCCAGTGACGCTACACGTACTTACACGCACATGTTATTTACCGGGTTATGAGTCCACTACCGTACTGATACCTCACTTCGGTGAACACAAGGAAAATCGTATCTTTTCCAAACTAAAGCAAGTCAGAAAATGATGTCACGCCAACGTCTTAGCAAACAATAAGATCAATCAATGATCACAAGAAATAACCGTAGGTTTCTACAAACCGACAAATGAACAAGTTTGATTTACTTTCTTCTAAGTTTTCAACTAGCTTTGAGTTACGGTCGTGTCTTACTTTCCTACACTGTACGTAAATTCACTTTCATGATGCTGGATAGGAATACCGCAGACGCCACGTCTCTCAGCTCCACGATCTCAGCAACGGTCCGAAATGCACGAGTTCTTTTTCCACCGGACAAGAGTCACCCCTGTTGCAGAAGTCTGCTGGTTTTCTTGCGTCCACGTCGCGGATAATGGTCGTAATCTCCTGAAGTAACTGTCCCAGAACTGGATTTGGCAACTGGCTCCGACCACTTGGCATTCGGCGTTCGGTACCCGGCATTCGGCGATCAACATTTGCGGTCAGGTGCCTATATAGCCCGGAACTCGGACTTGTAAGAAAACACGATCCATTTGGGGTGGTGGGTTGTGGCCCGGAGGGTTATTCCCCCCCCCCCCACCTCGCAGCTGACCCCCCTCTCAGGGTGACTGGTCAAACAGGGGACGGGTTCTCCTCGCTCTCAGCCGGCTACCTTCCCCGCTCCACTGCGCGTTCTCCCGGCTGGCTGTTTTGGCGAGCCAATCGGGTCGACCGTAACAGTTTGCTCTACCTCCTGATTGGGTAGGCAACGAGACGCCAGAAAAATCATAACAATACTGATTTTATCTGTTTAAAACTGCTACTGGGGTTTCCCTTTTAAAATGATCTTTTACTGGGGTTCCCCCTCCTGCTTGCTATCTTATCGATGGATTCATGCATAAGCCAGTAACGAAGGCATAAACAGGATAACACACATTATTTTAATCTAATCCGAATATCTATCCACATTTTGTGTATTTAATTATTATTGATGGCAAACCAAAGTGGTTTTTTTTTAATTTTTAGTTTGGTAAGACCTTTCTCTTTGCTGCTATATTGTGCGATATTACAGACCAATGGGTTTTACAGATTAACAGACATCTACAAAGTTTAAAGTTCAAAAATTACTTCTTCAAAAAAAGGGGGGAATTATGTTTTCATCCTAATTATTTTCACATGGATAAGCAAATAAGGCATACATTGCACTGAAGAGCAAAGAGTGCCATGATATGGACATAATGCCTTGCTCCAAACTGCAACAGAACAGACGAGCTAATGGGCTTAGGATGCATCAAGATTGGTAAAGTGCTGACACTATTAAACAACTGCTGCCATCAATACTCACCCCATTCGCAGGTGAAGGCAAACTGTATTGCATTGCCACCTGCCCCACAGAATGCATCAATGATAATGTCACATCGGCATCTCTCAGCTATGTGTTCAGCGATTCTTTCAGGTGTCACAGAAAACCAGCTCTCTGGACATAAATCAGATTCACAATCAGAAATAACATTTTTTAAGCGGTTGTAAGATTTACTGCATTAGCATATAATGGACAAAAGTGGGGGGAGGGGCCACTTAACTTTCTGCTAAGGTCACCTAATACAGTAAAGGTGCACATGTACAAATGTTTTCATTGGTCTCTCTCTGTGAGCCCACAGTATGCATGTGGATACAACCATAAAAACACTTATCAAACATGGAGATGATAAAAAAATGAGTACAATGTTTCTGTAAACAAAACTACACAGCTGAAATCTAGACTTAAATCTGAACAGTTGCACGAATCATCACAAGAAAAAATCCACAGCGTCTAGTGACCCATTTTATTTGTTGTTATTTGTTATCTGTTTGGGGTGTCCTGAAGGGGGTATGCCCCAAAACGTTGAGGTCTTGTCAAAGTCTTGCTTGAGGTCTTGTCAAAGTTCTCTTTGTTGTTACCAAAAAAAAAAAAGAGCATATTCTAAAAGGCACTCTGAAAGCATGACTTGTAAACAGTACACATGATTCTGTTACCTGTGTCCAAATGAATTCCTTCATCAAATCTAGAAAACAGACGGTAGCGCTGAGCCCAGTATTTGCGCAGCACAGGATTGCCAGCAACTTCCGGAGGCATAGGAACTCTGAATTCTTCTTTATACACTCTTTTTCTTTCTTTCTTCTTTCTCTTCTTATTATTTTTCTGCTTTCTATCTTTCTTTATTTTTGCACTGTCATCAAACATCTCGATATCTGCATAGCAAACGGCATCTCTGTTTCCACTGTCTTCGTCTGTGTCACTGTTTTCTCCTATGATCACACCACCGATCAAGTGTTCAGCTGTTGCTTTGCCATTTACAGATTCAACACATTCAGGAGATTCTGAAGTGGAATGATCATCTGCGCTGCTTTGTGACGACTCAGACGGCCTGTCCAGCATTTCTTTGTTTTCCTCTTCTGAAGAGACTGCACCTTTGCCGTTCTCTCCCATAACATTTACATCAGCCACATGATCAGCCATCAGTGCAAATGGGTCTTCATTGCCTGAAACAACACTGGTTTCTTCCATGGAAAGATAGGTGTCCTTTGCAGAGGCTTTCAAAAATTCTTTCACTTTTGATAACGTTTTACTGAGGTTTGCAGCCTTGGGGTTCCCATCCTCGTCAAATCTGATGTGTTTATTCTTTTTCTTTTGCTTGTTCTTCTTTTGGATTTGGGAGTCAGGTGGCACGTTGCTAGTGTCTGACGCAGGGTTGTGACCCATGTTCAACTTCTCTGATTGGTTAAGAGGGCCACCCTGTAGCCAAGTGACACGCCCCCCTTGAATTCTGTAACTGGCTTTAGGCCTACCAACAAAAATGGAGATACAAATAAAAATAAAACTCACCAGCTTGAGAAATAATGTACTGTCTAAAATAAAATTAGCGTGTAAATTTATCTAACTTATCTACATGTAAAAAGTATACAGTCAAACACAATAAGTTTATCAAATTGCACAAAATACATACACAAATATATAAACACATGCTTCCACTTCTTCTCTCCATTGAATAGGCTAACATAACTTGTGGCACAGAAGCAGCAACAAAGTGTTCCTGTCAAAATCCCCTTAAACTGGGTCAAGCACAACCCCCCCCCCCAAAAAAAAAACGATCAACTTGTTCACATTTACTTACTCATCCTCAGCAGCAGTAGGGAAAGCAAGCCCAAGAGATCGCAATGTATCCAACACCATTTTTTTCTGGGGTATTGCTGAATTCTCGTGTGTTGCAGCAAAAGGCCTTTATTAGACAGAAAGAAAAACTTTTGATGACAACAGCCTGTGCACATTACAATGTCCACAAAAAATGTCTCTAATAGTAGTAAATAATGATGCTTTTTATATGAAAAATCATGTTGCATTTTTACACGTCTTCATTCTCCCATGTTACCACTTGCAGTACTGAACAACAACTTGAATAACAATGCATAAAAGAAGTTTAATCAAATCTAATTTCCGTTAGTTTCCAGTACTTGATACAGGATTTTCCTTGCAGCTGTTTTTAGGATTTTATGATTGTGTCTTTTTAGAAAATAAAAGTTTATCTTGACTACCGTTTGTGTGTCAAGGTAGGAAGCTCTGTGGGTCCTTCAGTGGTCTCCTTTTCATCCATACCTGAAGACAACATGGGCGGAACCCATCAAAATAAAGGGAAATAATTATTACCACCACCACCACACTCTGCCCCCCAAAAAAAGAAAGAAAAAAGCCATAAAACCTCATGCATAACACTGACTGCATGCAGAGCTTTAGAGACAGTGTGATAGCAATAAAGAATGCACACAAACACCAATACATCCAGTAGTAATAAACATAATGCCATTAAATTATTTTTAAAAATCAAGAACATTACATTCATTTTCTGAAAAATAAAAGAAATAGCATTTCCAATACTCAGTTCTTCATAGCAGACCAGCCAAACGTTACACATATTATTTAAGATGTTGATAAGCTCATGGCATGCACTGTATATCAAGCATGGCATCTGGTCTCATACACATAGAACGTTCCACAATATCTTATCAGCTGATTTACCAAGTAGGTATGCCACCATTGCTAGATTAATTGGTCACAAATTCACAGCATTTACAAAAAAGGCACAATCTTAAAGATAGCAAAAGGGATCCCCTCTCTCTCTCTCTCTCACACACACACACACACACACACAGACAGACCAATCTGTACCTGTCATAAGAATGCATCATATTCATCTGGCTGTAAAGTTTCTACCACTTAAATTATGCACAATTGTGAAGAAAATACCCAGCAGGTATAGTGAGAAAACTGAATCAAGAAAAATCAGACAAGTGAAACAAGAAGTCAGTGCTGACATTCTTCTGGTAATGAATAAGTCCAGGATATGAACTGTGGGATCTGAGATATCTCTCATGCACACAAAAAAGCCTTTCATTTCATCTTAAATCTAGACTGAAAAGCAAAGACCTCAAACAGTCAAAGGCTTTTATTGAGGAAAAAAACATTCAGCCCTTCAATCACCTGAAGTTTCCAAGTAGCCATCATGATCTGGCTGAAGATGAACCTGTTCATAGAACACGTCTTCTCTATCATGATCTGGCTGAAGATGAACCTGTTCATAGAACAACACGTCTTCTCCATCATTTTCGGGGTTGCAATTGCTGCTGTCACCATTGCCATGACTATGGAGCCAGTTGGTGTAGGAGTTGTAGTAGTACCAATAAGTTTCTGTGTAGTGTTCATTCCATAAGTCTTGCCACATGGCATTAATTTCCTCCTGGCTATATTCCTGTTGATGTACAAATTCAAATTGTGTCAAAATGGATGACACCAGCAATATCAAACTGCTGTTTCATTTCAATAAAATATGTTTTGTTTCTTTCACTACACTTAGTTCTGCCAGAGGTCATCGTCTAATTTTCCCAGACACAGTACTCAACACGCATGGGGATAAGGCAGCTATCACAATAACCACATACTGTAAGGTTTATTAAGCAAAAATGGTGGGTGTCAAATTCTGTATTTGTTCATCTGATTCCTGGCACACAATGCACCCATGGAATTTTCTAGGCAGCATGATGGAATGTTGGAAGCAACTCTCTCACCAGCATCACTTCACAGTCAGACTTGCCGCAATTGACAGCAATTTGAGCAAACAAATGAGTCAAGCTCAGTGACGACATAACAAAAATGTTATCACCATCTTTGACATCAGAAAACCCATAATGATAAGAGCAATGGCCACAAAATAATGATGAAAAAACTAAAAAAGGATCTGAAGTAAACTCAAATAGGTATTTTTAACTTTACAAAGCAGTGTATTTTACCTTCCCCCGGTAAGTATCCCATCTGATTCCTCTATATCGCACCCTCCCCCACAGAAATAAAACAAAGAAACAAAAATCAACACCAAAAACCCAACAACAAAACTAAGGTCCCAGCTATATACATGTACCTCATTTATCTCTGCAGTCTTCTCACAGCCACCAGGATTTTGGTTTCCCTGATTCACCACCGGTCCCGCATAAGAGTGCATCATGGTCACCATTCCAACTTGTTCACACACCGAGGACGACTGCTCCAGCATCTGAGTATGGGATTCAACAGGGTCTGTTTCATCTGGACTACCTCCCTCCTGCATGCTTTCCGCCACAGAGTTAGACATCTTTGGTTCGCTCACTCGATTCATGACCAGCTGAATAGCTTGGTTCAGACACACTAGATGCATAGGACTGAAAGATGGCATGCCTGCTGTTTCTGAATAAAGTTTTTCATGATCACCACCATCTGCCATCGACTGTCTTCCTTCTCTCTTCTCCTCTAAGCTCCCTTCGTGTTCGTCCATCTTGTCCATCAAACTGGTGCCCTCTGCCACTGGACGTTGGTGGTCATCACCAACATTGTCTGCCAGTGATCCTTCAGTTAATATCTGAGAGCACAGAAGGATGTTCTTCTGACTTGGTTCCCACCCTTCTCTAAACTCTGTCCTCTCCTGCCCCATTCTGTCTGATTCTAACTGGTGAACAGATGATGTCCTCTCCTGCCCCATTCTGTCTGATTCTAACTGGTGAACAGATGATGTCCTCTCCTGCCCCATCCTGTCTGATTCTAACTGGTGAACAAATGATGTCCTCTCCTGCCCCATCCTGTCTGATTCTAACTGGTGAACAGATGATGTCCTCTCCTGCCCCATCCTGTTTCTTTTAAAGAAACTTTTTGAGTGACCAGTTCCACTACCATCTACTAAATGCACAACACATTCACTTGGTGAATCTTCATTGAAATCTCTGTCACCTTTACAGGCCTTGCTGATCTCACAGTCTCCCATATTCTGTCCTTCTTTCACTATTGCAACAGTCTCGTTTACCTCCCTTTTGCCCCCCAGTGCTGTGTTTCTTTGTTCAGCAACTTGCTCAGCACCAACCTCACTGTTCTCACTTTGTTCCATGACACCTTGTCCATTTTTGGCTAGTTCGTCTTCTCCCACTACCTCGACTTCCTGTGCAGGTGGTGCTGGTGCGAGCGTGTCATAATTGATGTGGTCAGGGTATTTTTGTACCCACCGACGCCACACCAGCATCTCCCCATGCTGTGCCCAAAAGTTCTGAAAGTGAGCTTCTTCTTCTGACATGATGGCTGTGTCAGGAATTTCAGTGTATATTTCACTTTTAACAGCTAGATCTGCTTCACAAGCTGCATCTCCACTGATGTTATTTGGATCCAAGAAAGGAACAGTGCTACAACTGGAAGAAAAGGCAGGCCCTGTGCCATGATTTGCGTCACTTGTAATGTCACCCTGCTTGTGCTTCAGAGATCGCTTTTTCTGGGGTCGTTTATGCCGACTGTGTTTGCTGGGACTTGAGTACATATAACTCTGAGACAAAGAATGTTATTCTAAACAAAACCATCTATTGTGTACGGCTGTAACTTTAAGACAAGGAATAAATTCTTATAAATAAAATTATCTTGTGCATACTGGGATTAGTGTAAGCATTTCAAATAAATATTACATGTCAACATTCAACAAATAACAATTTGGTTTATATTATCTGTTATACATTGTTTTGCGTTCAATTTTATTGTGACATTTCTGCTACATGAAAAATCAAGATGATGTTCTTTCAGCAGTTGTTTTTAAAGAACAAATCAATGTAACAGAAAACATTGAAAATCTTTCAGCATAATCTGTACTTTAAGTTAAATGCACACTAATGTAACATACTGTCCTCTTAATGTAACATACTGTCCTCTTAATGTAACATACTGTCCTCTTAATGCAACATACTGTCCTCTTAATGCAACATACTGTCCTCTTAATGTAACATACTGTCCTCTTACAGAAAAAAGGTCAAGAGGAAGAAGAAAGCCCACAGTGGACGGTGACAAGCATGATGAAAGGAAAATAAGACAGATACAGAAATGAGATTCTAAGTAATTTAATTTGTGCATTAAAATAAGTGTGACAAAGATGAACTTATGAAAGAGAAACCTGTCACAACCAGAAGTTTAAAAAAGAAGGGATATGATGCAGACACTGACCTTGTTTTGTGGCCCCAGCGAGATTGGTAACCCCATCTGCTGCATCAGCTCCAGTTCTGCTGCATCATCATTTTCACCACACAGAGTGTCATCTTCTGGCTCTCTTTCTTCTGATGTGGCTTGAGTTTTCAGGATTTTACTTCCACCACAAAGTCTAGAACCTTCGTCACCTCCACTAATGGAAATCTCACTGTCTTTTTCACAAACCAGCTTGTCAGACTGCTGACAGAAATTCTCAACTGATAGTTTTGAACAATCTTCTTTATCTACTGAGGTTGGGTCAAATTCTTTTTCTGAAGAATCAAGGGCTAGATGTGAAAACAGATCGCTCACAGTTTTTGCCTCCTTAAGGAACTGACTGTTGTCAGCAGCAAGATGACCGTTTACATGAATGCCTGAATCTCTATCTCCTTCCACTTCAACATCTACACCGTCATCTGAATATGAATCTAAAGACTTGAAAGACTCCTCAGAACTTGAATATGATGAGAATTCTGCATCCGATTCAGAGGCATAGTGCAGTAGGTCACTATCTCTGCAAAAAAGATGTCCATCACGTGCGTCTGGCAGCATGAAGTCAAGTGCATATAAACATATACAAGGACCTAAATCTTTATTTTGCCTTTTAAATTTGTCCCATTAATTCCTTATCCTAAAACAATGATATCCTGCGCTTAACTACTCTGTAATTCCACCTCAAATCACTTTGTAGTTCACTGATATGCTGCATCCAGCCTGTATGACCTGATCGATCTACATCACATCAATCCATCACAAAATTAGTCTACACTGAGAAACTTCTTTCCCAGCCCCCAAGCACTTCATCATTCACATGACAAATAGTCATAATAAACCCCAACAACATCCAGATCTCCCCAAATCCATCCACAAAACTGAGTGCATCCCTGATGAATCATCTGAAGAGGAAATCACCATATGTAAACATGTCATGACCACTGGCACAGAATAGAATTATATTTATAATGGTCCTAGCATGTAACCAAGTGTCTGGGACCCTTTAGTATGTTAGTTCAGTCAGGCCATCCTGAGACAGCGTAATTGGTGCGTAGGCTAGGAACACCTGCTTACCAAAGAAAGCGAATCGGTCACTGAAAAATTTTTGTTACACAAAAATGTATGGCATGTACTTGATTTTCTCTGCAACTCTGCAAAGACCCAAAGCACAGAATGATGCACCTTTAAACCCCAGCACAAAATAAAACGTTGAAGACAGGAATTAAGTGGTGTACTGTGGACCAACCTGATGAATGAGCGTGTACAATGACAGGTGGTGTTCACGTCTAAAGTAGTCTTGACTTCACAACTGTTAACACATTCTTGTGATGCCTCACTTGGACATTGTAGATTTGTTACATCTGTGCAAGCTGTTAGCCTCTGACATACCCTCACCACAGCCAGGTGGCTCCACTGATAGCACATTTGTCACCTGAAAGCTATTTGAAAAGTATTTTGTATTTCTCCCATTTCAAACACAGAAAACATTCCCCATTCCAAATTTCTTTCAGCAAAGAAAAAACTATTAACCAAAAGCCAACTAAAACAATTCTGTAAAAAATACTAATTTTGTTTATATTAGTAAAGAGTAATCCACCAGAATCTATGACTGCCTCAAGAAAACACGCCTGAATTATCTAAAAATGATTTTCATCCATAACATTGCTTCACACTCACACTAGCCACAGAAAACCAGGTAAGACGCCAGTCAAGAATAAGACCCCTGCTACACAAATCTGCGCCTTTTATCTAGTCTTCCTTTTAATTTAAAGCTGTGTAGCAACAAACCCCAAATCTAACAAGAACTGAGAAGTGCCTGAAACTATGTACTGGTACATCACATGTACTATAAACTATAAGGCACCAGGGCACCTTTGTGGCACCCAGTAGAAAACTTTAAGTGTCTGGAAATGGGAGCAGAATCGAGAAAAAATAAATGTACCTAACATCTAGTAACATGACAACGTCAGAAAAGACCTCTGAAACAAAACATTAGTTTACCATAGATATGAAATACCCATCAAACACCAAAGAGTGCTGAAAGAGTCTAGAAACGATGATAAAATCGCGTTTGCTCTACTCAAGTACGAACTAGATCTAATCCAGTAATCGCTGTCACTATTTGCTTCCCCCACAAAGGTATGCTAATGTTACTGTTATTTAAAGTTCGTATTTTTCCTAATCGCTAAATCATACAAAACTTTTAGATACCTACTTCTGAGCTTCTATAGTTGTTCCCACGCGCTCTCGCTTGCTGCTGTAGGCCCTACAGGGTGGACTAGGGCCAAACCGGAAGTAGAGAAAGTTATCTTCCTTACCCTACCTATGTTTGGGTGCATCTAGGAAACTCCCTGTTCTCCGAGTCTCTGCGTTTTACGTCAAACATCGGCTGAGGAGGAAATGCAAGATCAGAATTAAAATTATTTGTCTTAGCAATCAGATTATGGGTGATCCTTCTGTGTCGTCAAAGCCTTCGGTGAGCACTGTAGCTAGTCTAGTTCCCTTCGCCGAACTTTGTGGCCTACTGGAAAAAATTTCCAAGACCCAAGGAAACGAAAAGAAAAAACGAGTCTTAAAGGACTTTGTTGATCGCTGGCGGAAACTCCACAATGAAGTCCATAAAGAAGACTCTGATACCACCGTAAGTACATCGTTTCCAAACGGAAGTAAACATCTGTACCGATAAAAAAAAAACCAACGCTTAACATGATAGCACACTATATACTTATTACATACCAACGCATTGCAGTCAGCAGACTGAGACTGTTAGTGTTATAACTTAATATAAGGCTTATTTTTATAGTGCCAACGTGAGAGACAGTACATCCACAGAGTTGCCATTGTATGAAACTTTGTTACTGGCACTGTTATATTGCTGGAAGCCCCCACTAAATATCGCTAACATGGAAAACAAACTGTTTGTTACAGAAAAAAAAGACTTATGATCCTGTATGTAACCAGAAGATATCGAAAAAATCATACAGTGTTTATAATTAATGAATGCATTGGCTACCTAAAACAGAAGTGTCAGTTAAGTTGTAAGACGTATGGCAATTCTGATCCAGGTGGACTCATTTTATCCTGCTATGCGACTGTTGCTGCCACATCTGGAACGAGAGCGAGTGGCATATGGCATTAAAGAGGTAACGACTGGTAAAAATTAAAACAGTCATTGTTGCTGTTGCCATGACTATTTAGTACATTAATATGCTTCAAGACATCATTTTGCAGTAGGGTCTACCAGCTAGTGCTACTAAGAGTAAGATAGCAAGAAGTCATGCTACTATTGAGTTTAGTCGTGACTTTGATGTTATTGGTATTTCACAGATTTATTATTTCAAAATGTTTTGTCTCAGAATGGCTTAGCACGGCTCATGATCAAGGTGCTATGCCTAGGCAAAGACAGTAGAGATGCTCAAAGACTTCTTAACTACCGTGCAGTTAAGACAACTCAAGGTGTGAGTATTGTATGTTTGTATGTTGAGGACTTGCTGTTATTAGGTACATTCAGTTGGATTTAGTTCATAAAAAAGTGAGCATACATTTGGCTGTCACAAAGTATATGCATTTTATGACAGTGTACATTGCTGAATCAGTGCATGCTTGCACATACGTGAATTGATAATGTGCTCATAATTGGGAAGCTCTTAACATCATCATCATCATCATCTTATATCCCTCCTGGGACGTGGATTGCCTACGACAGTGTCTCTCATCAACATTTCTGAAGCTTATTGACAGGTGTCAACCCTTTAGCCATCCCTTCTGGTCTCATTCAGGGTAGGGACTGGCTGCAGTGGAATTTGATCACTGTATGCAAATAAGAAACTGTTGGATATGTTCAGAAAGATTTATAAGAGAATTTTTAGCTTAGAATACCATTTTTCAACTCCTGTGTTTTTTTTAAATCCCTGATGAATTTACAGGAAGTTGGTGACTTTGCCAGCATGGCTTATTTTGTGCTCAAGACAAGATGTCCATCTCATGGGACTCTGACAATTCAGCAGGTTAACGATGCACTGGATTCAATTGCTGTCAATAATGCTGCAAAAAAGAAAGACGCAGTTGAAGAGAGTGTTCTTTATCTTCTGAAGAATCTGTCAGCCATAGAGCAGAAATGGCTAGTGCGCATGATTGTCAAGGTAATGGAGTACATGTATAAGTTATGGTAAGCAAGTGGTATGTTATCCAGATAACTGTTGTTACTTGATAGAATAATTCATTGTAAGGAGGTGGTATTATATATATTATCAAGGTAACTGTTGTTATAGAATAATTTATGGTAAGGAAGTGGTATTTGCAAATATATTGTCAAGATAACCTTATAGTCTGATAATTCATGATAGAAAAGCGTATGCGCTTGGGCTCTTGCAAAACAAAGTGTTGGCTGTCCAGTTACTACTGGTCTGAGATGAGACCTAAGATGTGTATTTTAATGAACGGTGGCAGCTTCTACATTTTATTTTCATTAGTTCAAGATGACTTTTCGTTTCAATGCCTAATATAATTTGACATAAAATGAGAAGATAACACACCCTGTTCTCATTTTATGTGTGGGCTTTTTGTGACAAAGATGCAGTAGGGGAGAGCCTCACTGGTTTTCTTGTCTATCCTTTAACAAGTGCTATTGATAGCTGACTCGAATTTTGGATCTGCCCAAAAACAGGAGCTGAAGATGGGGCTGAGTCAGGCGTCAGTTCTGTCAGTATATCACACTGACGCTGAGGACTTCTTCAATGTTAACAACAACTTGGAGAAGGTGCTTCTATTTTTATTAATTTATTGATGACCTTAACCATCACTTACTTTATTTTTCTTTAGGAGGTGTGTGTTCTCATAATTGTTAACTATGTTTATATTGACTCTTTGATTACATATTTATCTATCATCTTTATGCCTTATGGAGATAATGCTTGTTCTGACGTAGTTGACAATCTTTTGAAATATAAAAATCTGTTTTAAATATGTAATCCAACAGCATTTTCAAAGCGAATTGTTAACTGGGCTTATTCATGGTAGTAGAGTCAGCTGATTTCTGTAAACACATTTTAAATTGCATTTGACATAAGCTGATTCTAAATTTGCTAAAAGACTATTAATTGGTGAACAAGTGAAGGTAACAAAGAGCACATAAATGTTTTGATTTCTGTTGCAAAACTTTTTCCTTGGTGGGAGTATTGTACAAGTTGTCATCATACAGGTGTGTCGGCTTCTGCGTGACCCTGCAACACGAATGCATGAAATTGGGATTTCTGTGTTTTCGCCCTTCACACCTATGTTGGGAGACAGAGCTTCACCCGACAAAGTATGTAATCCTTTTTGTAACAAATCTTGTGTGTAATATACTAATAATCCTTGTCCGTAACAAATGTCATCCATAACATATTCAGATTTTTTATTAATGCAAGTACTAAATATTTGTGCTATATGCTTGATCATATGCATGCTGCTGATTTGCTGCTGATTGGGTTTTTTTTTTTTTTGTTTGGTCCCCCAATAGGTTGAAAAGTTGGTGGAGGGTCGGCCATATCTGATTGAAACAAAGTTTGACGGAGAGCGCGTTCTGCTTCACAAAAAGGGAGATGAATACAAATATTTCTCACGAAGGTAAGCTGTACGGTTTTCTCTATTTCAGCTGAGCTTGACATTAATTCCCTTCCGCCAGTTACTGTCAGGCAAATTACTATAAATTTTACTTTTTTTTTTATTTCATAGATTATACAGAATCCACCACACCATCAAGTAGACAATCATTTGTGGTGAATGCTTTAATAAAGAACAAATGAGGACAGAGCACTATAAATCATTAAATGACAACCCCAACAAAGTACTGGCAGCGCTAGACACAACCCTATGCGACCAAGGGAGCCAACTGTACCCAAACACATAGCAAAGAGAGAGTCAAAAGTAAGGAACGTGGCAGATCTTCAAAAAAGATCTGCCCCCCCTTTCTTTTAAGCGACCCTAGTCTTCACACGGCTAACCCTCGGTGTACCACGTGTGCATACAGCAAATCCCTATTTTATGTAGTCAGCCCGCTCACTAAGTGTGTGCTGACCACTGGGATCTGAGAGAAACACAACATAGGACAAATACATGAAATCCTCAGGGTGCACAATATAATTAATAAAGAACAAATGAGGACAGAGCGCTATAAATCATCAAATGACAACCCCAACAAAGTACTGGCAGCGCTAGACACAATAGGGACAATAGGGATTCGCTGTATGCACACGTGGTACACCGAGGGTTAGCCATGTGAAGACTAGGGTCGCTTAAAAGAAAGGGGCGGCAGATCTTTTTTGAAGATCTGCCACGTTCCTTACTTTCGACTCTCTCTTTGCTACGTGTTTGGGTACGATAAGCTCCCTTTGTCGCATAACGCTAATCCGTACCAAGCAAAATGAACTATTTAAAATTTCTCTCCTCAGTGACCTAAATGGAACTACCAGTCGCTCCCACTTCCCCATTTCATTTTACTTTTTTTATTTTTTTACAAGTTTGATAACAAAAGTAATAAATTAAGAGAAAAGAAACTGGTGATTGCGGCTTGGGGAATATTTAGAGACATACATAATTATTAGAATAACTAATTCACTGTCATCTTGAAAGCCATCAAATGGCTTCTTGCATCCTCTCATCCCTTTCAAAAATAATAAATTAAGAGTCTGAAAATGGATTCTCAAAAGGGAGAACATTTCATAGGCAGTTCAGTGCCGCACTATTCTTTGGTTGCTGGTCAAATGTCAAAAGCACCTAAATATTTTCTTCTGACACTGTAGACAATCATGAATGAATTCAGGTGTGTTTTGCAGTGGGAACGAATACACAAATGTTTTTGGTGCCACGCCTTTTGATGGTACTCTGACACCATACATTGCCAACTGCTTCAAGCCAGAGGTTGACACCTGCATTTTGGATGGAGAGATGCTGGGCTATCATGCTACTACCATGACTTTTGGTGAGAAAGTTATAGAACGGTCCTGACACAGAAAATGTACAGATATTTGTTTCTGAATTCTTTTATCATCTACATGTCAATGATGTGTAATGAATTTTTGGATGTATATTTTTAAAAAATCTGAAACATTTAAGACTCAAGTTTCTGTTTACAATATGCAAAATTATTTAACTTTTTCTCTGAAAAATACACACACAAAAATAAAGTATGGCGTAACATGATCCTTGCAGGAACAAAGGGAGAGCAGTTTGATATCAAATCCCGTGATGTTGCTGAGGCCAAGGGCTATCAACCCTGTGTGATGGTCTTTGATATCTTGCTATACAATGACCAAGTCTTGACCAACTTATCTTTGCGTCAGAGGCTGGAGTACCTTGAGAAAGTCATTGTTCCTGTAGAGGGCCGAATTCATCTTAGCCAGCACAAAGATGCCCACACAAAGTAAATAAAAATGCTTCTTGATGCAATCCTTTTCTTTAAAACCATTAGATAACTATCTCCAAATCCCCAAACTAAACAATGTTATGAATATTTAGAGACATAAATAAGTATTAGAGTAATTGACTGACATCTTGAAAGCCATCTAATGGGTTCTTACATCTTCTCATCCCTTTCAAAAATAAACCCAAGAAAGAAATTGTGAATATTTTGGAATATTGTATAAATAATAATCTAAATAATTTTCGCACATAAATCATTTTCACATTGTTTTAAATTTTTTTCCTGGAAGGGTAATAAGTTCATCTAAGCACTGTTCCTTCGGATGTTTCCCTTTACAGCCAAGATTGTGTGGACGCTTTGAATGAGGCCATTGATAATCGGGAAGAAGGGATCATGGTGAAGGATCCAGAATCTGTTTATCGACCCAACACCAGAAAAGGTGGCTGGTTCAAAATCAAACCAGAGTATGTTGGAGGTCTAATGGACGAACTTGACCTGCTGATCATGGGAGGCTTTTTTGGGGAAGGTCACCGTGGGGGCATGATGTCTCATTTTCTTTGTGGAGTTGCCGTTCCTGATGAAAACGGAGAAGAACCTAAAGTGTTCTATTCCTTCTGCAAGGTGCGGAAGTGTAGATCGCTGCAGTTTTAGGCAGTTCTGTTTTTTTTTGGCTTACCCTCCTGTTTCTACTGGCATTCCATTTTTCCTCTTTGATGGCTTATGTTCTTTGTAGTATTATAGCAACAAAATAATAAAAACAGCCAACAGAAATTAAGTTTGCACTATTGGATTTGGTCATGTTCCCATGTTTTTATAGATTTATCAAAACTTTAAGTTTTCAAGCATGGTGTGACTGTCCTTACATAATTTCCTTAACTGAAATAGTACTTTATGTCTGTCATTGCTTCAATAGGAAAAAGCAACAGCATCATCAAGATCTCAATTCCTTCTTTTTTCAGCAGTTGGTTTTATATCGTTTCACTGGGCTGGTGTGGACTGGTATGTGATCTATGATGCTTTGGTTGATTAATCAGTTGATGGATTAATCAGTCTATCAGTTGATTTCAGGTTGGGTCTGGGTATTCCAAAAAGCAGCTGAGAGAGTTTAACCAGCGCCTGGCTGAGCACTGGCAGGTCTTTGATAAACGTAAGCCACCTGCTTGTATCGAGCTAGCTTCTGGATTCAAAGAAAAACCAGATGCTTGGATACAGCCTAACAAGTCATGTATAGTGCAGGTGAGTTGACTTTTGGGCGATTTGTTTGCAAAAAATTCTATGGTTATGTAATTATGAAACAGAATTTAAGGTCTGAGTATTTCTTTTTTAAAATGTGCTTGATTTTGATAGGTTAAGGCAGCAGAGATAATAGCAAGTGACCGCTTTAAGGTTGGTTACACTCTTCGATTTCCAAGAGTGGAGATGATTCGACAAGATAAGCCATGGCATCAATGTATGACAACTGCAGATATTGAAGACCTTAGGCAGGTGAGTGTAGATTTCCACACCTACATTAATCACTGTAGGTACAAAGTGTGTAGATGAAAATGTTGAAAAACAAAAGAAAGCAAACGTAGTTCTATAACCTTCCGGCTGCTGGTAAAGGTAAATGTAATGGTTGTCCTGTTACCTGTTTTAAGTTGGCGGTGGGGGTGGAGGGTCATGAGACCAAACTTTTCTGTGGGCTAGCATGGTAAGGACGGTCCCCATTTCCTCTCCCTCTCACTACCCATCCCACCCAGACTCGTGAAGCGGGTGCCCATTTGCAGCTCAGTCGACTGGGGAGAGTGCGCTGCAGCACACAGCTATCAGTCCAGTGTATTTGGGTTGAGCCCAGTGCTCAAACCACGTGGCCATCCACTTCCCGCTCCTGGAGGGTGAGGTGTTTAGAGGTCATACTTTTCTGGGGGGTGGTTTTGTGAGAAAGGCAGGCATCCATCTATTCCTCCATAGTCCTTTTCTTTCCCATCCTGTTAAAGGTCAGGAGCCCACTCACACCTGGGTGGTCAGGGGGTGTTTCACCAACTATGTGATGCCAACAGTTATTGAACTTGTGCTCTGACCGTGTGCTTTCTGATCCCTCCATGGCCCACATGTCCCAGGTAGAGCAACAATAAGCATGCCAATTATCTTAGTGCTTATTGCCACAGCGAATGCACACTGGATGTCCAGTTTCTTTTAGTTATAAGAGCACAAAAATCTGTTCACTGTACCTCATGTGCGTACACCTGTCTTGCCCCACCAACTTCTACTACGGTCTTGATATAGCCTTTGGTGATGGCACAATGTCAAATACCAAACACCTACCAACTCCCCACCCCTATTCCATTTCATTTCAGCAGCTTCTGTTCCTTTCTCTTTTTTTATATTTATTTATGTTTTTTTTGTAAGCTGCTACCTTTGCTTTCTCATGATTGCTGCTGCTTCTTTTTCTTAATGGCTCTTACCCCTGTCCTAGCCATCCTCGACTTTCCTTTTGCTTTTTCATGTGTACATAAGCAGACATAGAGTGCAAAATGTATATGTGCACATGTGCAAGCACTCACATACATGTACTGTAGAGTAAAATACAGAAAGGCGGCTTAAATTTTCTGAAGTCCAATAGTTTTATGGATTGTGACATTTTCTTTCTCTTCTGGATAGAAATCGGGGGGCAAGTTGGCCGGATCACATATGAAGCTCCCTGGAGAAGACAGTGAAGAAACTGCACGACCAAGCAGACGTAAACGCCACCTCGTTCCGAGAGTACAGCAGCCAAAGCTGATGTCCCGTTTTCAGGGAGCAGATGTTTCTGATGTGAAACAGGTTAGTGACGTCTTTTTCTCAGAGATAAAAAAGCTGTTACATGTTGACCCCAGGCTTTTGGGGAAGCTGGGAAAAAATAGAAACTAATTCCAAAATGATTTGATGGAAAGTTAGAAACGTTGAAACAACTCTTTCTTCTGAAACTGTTTCACTTTCTGTCAAACAATGTTCAAATCTACCAAAGTAGCTAAAGAAATTAAATGAAGTGCACAGTTAGTTCTGCACTTCCACATGAAAGAGCTACCAGTCTCCAGCCAGTTAAAGTATGCACTGGAGACAAATCACAATATCAGCTTTGGATTTCAAACGACCACTGTGGTCCTGAAGCCCATTCAGCCACGACAAAATTCTTCATTTTTCTCTTTGCATCATCCAAACTTTGGCACACTTCGCCATAATTTCTGTAGATCAGCACACTGCTTCAGATTGTGTCATGATATTTTGTTCTATAATACCACCAGAGTGGAAATATGAAACAGTGCTTTTCCTTTTATGCTCTCAAAACAGGTTGTTGAGTGCAAAAAGAATCTACAATCAGGGATTTTGTTGAAAGCTTATGACCATTAAATTTAAAACAAGGGAACTGGACCAAGCTAGAACAGGACAAAGACGAAGACAATCTACATGTTTCGGGGCACTACCCCTTCATCAGGACGACACAAAAACGACGAAAAAACAAAAAAGAAAAAGCAAAAGACTTAGCTGCAGTAGATCCCTGGTATCCAGCCCACGCGCCACATCTACTGCAGCTAAGTCTTTTTCTTTTTCATTTTTTCGTCATTTTTGTGTCATCCTGATGAAGGGGTAGTGCCCCAAAACATGTAGATTGTTTTCGTCTTTTTCCTGTTCTAGCTTGGTCCAGTTCCCTTGTTTTAAATTTAATTTGGATTTTCCTCCAAGCGGCAGTCACTTGTTTTTCTTATGACCATTAAGGAGCAACTGGAACAAATTTGTTTAACTTATAAGATTTTGAGGTAAATTTTAGGTGTATAAGGAGGTAAATTTCTTTTAATCACAAAATTAAATTGGAGCAATTATATTTTTAAAATTTCTCTATCTGCAGGTTTCACATCTTTTATCAGGTCGAGAAATTTGTGTCATAGATGGACCTTCAGATCTGTCAAAAGATGAAATGGAAAGGAGAATAGTTGAAATGGGTGGTACCTTTGTCCAGAATCCAGGTAGGCATTTCGGAGAGGCCTGTCATATTGGCTGTATTTGCATTAAACAGAACATCGGCTAGTGTATTTAAATTGAAACCATAAAGATGGATTGCATTATTGCATTGTGAATTATGATTAAGGTTTGAAATTATGGTCTAACGAAGCATGTAAGAGAATAAAAGGCTGCATAGCATTTTCCCTTTCTTGAAATCTGTTAAAGGCAAAACAACATTCTGCATCCTAGCAGAAAGGATGGCTGTGAAGGTGAGGAACTTAATCAAGACAGACAAATACGACATTGTTAAGGTCACCTGGTTCAAGAAACTCCTAGAGGGTGGACATTGGGTGGACTGGTATGTTGCTGTTTTTTTTTTATTGACCAGATGCTCACCAACATATGTGTGTATGGGTATATATATATATATATATATTTGTGGATAGTAGTGTATCTGCATATGTGTGTGTGTGTGTGTGAGACACTGTGCCAGTATGTCAGTATGCAGGGTAGTACTCAGTAAAGTAGTTTGTTCACACTTAACAAAAAACGGAACTGAGCCAGGCTAAATTAAACGATAGACGACTCAGACAATCGACAGTTTCGGGGCATTACCCCTTTGTCAGGACAGCACAAACACAAACAGATAGAGATAAAGACAGATACCAGACTTTTCACTTCTCTCCGCTTCATCCAGCTAAGTGCCTGTTTTTTGTCTTGGTCTTCATTTGTTTCTGCCTTTATCTGTCTTCGTCTTTATCTCTTTGTGTGTGTGTGCTGTCATGACAAAGGGGTAATGCCCAAAAACTGTTGACTGTCTGTATCATCTATGGTTTAATTTAGCTTGGCTCAGTTCCACTTTTTTTTCCACTTAGATTTATCTCCAAGCTGCAGTCCCTTGTTCCTTTTAAGTTTTTTTTTTCCTCATAATAAATTTAGTACATGGATGTATGGACATAAAACCTTGCAGGGCTGCAGCATAGAAAAGCTACCTTAACATTTTTATATTCTGTCTGTAAAAGGAGATTGAGTTTATATGTATTTTTTATTTGTTGTGTTTGCGCACACATACTTATTTTTGATGCTTCAGCACAAAATTAGTCTTATGTACCCTCAGGGGATTTTTAAAAAGGTCCCAGAAATGCTGTGGGCATGATGGGTTTGTAATGTTGGAGATTGTTATTAAATGTGAAAGATTATTCTTGTTTCTGTATTCATATAATCTCATATCGTGGTGGATGGTCACATTTTTGAGTGTGTCTTATCTCAATGATATGTGGAAGATGGGAGCTTTGCTATGAATTGACAGGACTCCTAGGGACATGATACACTCATCGCCAGCTACTCGCCAAAAGTTCCGGCAGGAGTATGATGAATTTGGAGATAGCTTCACTGAAGAAACATCAGAGGAGCAGCTAAGGGAAATTTTTCATGAAATGGAACAGGCAAGTTAGATCGCTTTATAGAGAGTTCCAGAACTGTCACTTCATGATTATTAGGCATCAGAAATGGGGTAAGATAGAGCATGAATTGTAAAAGAATCTGGAATGGTACATTTTTGAGGGGGATGGGGGTGTGTGTGTGTCTGGAATGGTACTTGACTCTCTGGGTAGATCTTTGTTTTCTATCATGGCACATGCAGATATTTGTATATATATGTGTGTCTGTATGGAACGGAGGGACGATGAAGAGAATTGTTCTCTTTGAGATAAAATATTTATGTTTTTTGTGCCATCAATAACTGTGTGATTTGTGCAGCGTGGCATATCAATTCCAAGTCTGACTCCAGAAGATATTGCCCAGCTTGAAGAAGAATATTTCCCTGATGATTCTCCATATGGACTTTTCAGAACATGCAGGTGAATGTGTTTTCCACTGCATTGTGCCATTTACCTTTCAGCTTTCATGGTCCATTAGTTTCTTTCTCCAAATTCTGGATGAGTGAACAGAAGAGGGAAGAGAATTACAATAATTTATGACAGAAATTGCCATGAATATCTGTCACATGACATACATGGCCTTGAATAGCTATCACATAATATACATGGGTTGAATATCTGTCACGTGACAGATAGGGCCATAAATATGTCGCAAAAGCTGAAAATTACAGCAACAAAAACAGATTCCCATCTGCATCCATTGTAAGAAAGTTTTGTGAACTAGTGATGACATTTCCCTCATGCTGCTTGTTTCTTTGGCTGCTGGATGCCTTATTTTTTTTGGGGGGGGGTGTGGAGCAACTGTTGCCATGCTAAAACAAAAACAACAAACTGCTAGAGCATAATTTTCCATTAAAATGAATGATTAATATTCATACCCAGTATAATTGTTGCTCTGTTGAAGTAAACCTTTCCTTTTAAAATAACTGATACAATTTTCTTCTAACTTTCACTTTGGTGACACATACTACATTGTACCTGTAGAGGGGAAGTAGGTGAAAGACTGTTAGTGTGCTGGGCTGCAAACCTGAAGGTGCAACTACAGACCAGTTCAATGCCCAGGAACCACAGCATGCTTTCTCAGTTCACCCAGCTGTGAATGGGTACCAGACCCAGTGAGTCAGGTGTGACATGACGGGCTGTACCTTAACTTACTGGACTCGACTTCTCCAGAATTTCCGAACAAACTTTTATGGTGTCTCGTGAATGTAGACTTAATTGAGCAATCATCGCCAAAACCTTTACTGCCTCAGGTCAATGTTTTCTACAACAAAGGGTGACGACGCTGTGAAATAATGTGAATAACTAGAGAAATCTACCGAGGGAAAAGATTCTCATACTCTGACACCTTCGCTCAGTATTACACAGGCAAAACACTTCTTGCTCAAGAGCCCCCACCCTCGTAAAAGACACAACTGCAGCGAACCATTATTCAACATATATTTCATACACTGACTGGCTCGACAACATCAAATATATCTACAGATTATTTACAGAGAATCACCGTGCTCGTGTCTAGGGTAAGACATTGCCTGATTACGTCATACCATGAGGAATCAGACAAACAGAATAACCAAACTAAAGCCAGAGGGGAAATCAAACTGCAAAACGGCCTATGATCCCGCTCTATACACAAATACAATAAGTGACCGAAAACAGAGCTCCTACTCTCTTCACTACTGAAGCAACTGTTTTACTGCAATACACAGCTCTGAAGCTGTACAACGACCCAACAATGAAGCTGTGACAACGCCACGACCAGCACTTCCTCTAATTCCTCTTGGCGTACGCCCGGCCTCTAGCTTATGACGTCTCCTGTCTCCGGGAGGATAAAACCACCTATCTTAAATCAACCCAGACTCTAAGATAAGTTTATGGCAAGAGCAGTCCTTAACTTATAAGGCACATCCAGCAGTCACTTACTCGTCTGTTACGTAGACGTGTCGGTGAAATACTTCCAGTGTATTTAGCATGAGAACTAGCTGCGGCTCCTAGGACATCCTGGCTAAGATGGCGAGGGGTAGAGGTCCGTGGGTCTACACGTGCCCGCTTCTCTTGGTCTTCCTACTTCATCTCTCCTGTGTCTAGTCCGATTCTGAGTGTCTAATGTCCTCTCTCTACCTGTTGTCTGTGTATCCCAGTCTCACATTTTTGCCTGCTTAAGTACCATGCCCCCACCATGCTCAGTGTTCACAGGTACCACCTTATTCTAGTTTAAACCAGTTCTGGCCAGCCTAGGTGGAGCAGGGCAACTGCCATGACTAATGACGTAGTGCCCACCTACCAGGTGTCAAGAGAGGGAAGGGCGAACAGCTAAACTAGGAGTGACAGGTGACAACCTAGGAGTGACATGTGACATCAGGGAAGGTAGGGCAGCAAGGGTTAGAAAATAAACACCATCATCACGATCCTGATGCACAGGAAAGTGGTGGTCTCAAACACCACCACTCCTCTATGACCTAAAAGGGTCATGGGACAACCTTGACCTTTATCTTACTGCCTGACTTGGTAGTATATGTATAGTGTATTACAGAAAGCAACTGTGAAAGCATGCTGCTGTGGGTGCAGCTTGAAAAACCACTGTGGCAAATGTGTCTTTACATGGTATGAGTAATGCACCTGTGGTAGGTAGTGATAGCAGCATGAAAATGCATATATGACTACCCAGTGGACTTGTTCTCTAGCTATAATTTCATGAGGACTGTATCTGCTTGTTATGCCCAGAAGTTTGCTTTGGTCTTGCTCTGTCGTTGCAGACATTCAACCTTCATTGCCAGCATCAGTCCTCATCAGCTTTATTTTATGTAGGGCTTCCACCATAAAGATTTTTTTGATTTAGCCATGCTGATGCCTTTGTCACAGCCACAGCCATCTAATTAAAGTAATGGAATGAAATTGATTTGTATCCACTGAGAATAAATATTGTTCAATTGACGATATTGCCTTGAATAAGCATTGCATTTTTCATAGGACGGATGAAATCTCAGCTGATTTTTCTTTAAGCTACTGATGCCCTACATGCTCCTCCACCCCACGGCTCACTGGCACTTCACTGCCACACTACATCTTTTCCCTCGTCCTCCTCCTGCTTCACCCACTTCAGGACTCTGCTTTGTCCGGCCCGCCCCCCGCTTTTACCGGGTGGGAGGGAGGCACAACGGAGCCATTGCCAGCTACAGTAGCAGCTAGCGGGTGGAAGTGCGGTGGATACCGCATTTTGTGTTTCTTATACATACAACAGTTAGAATAAAAAGTAAAAGAATATACCTACAAGGACATGAAAATATACAGTGACTAGAGTGCGCTTTGCTCTTCCTGTTAGTGCTAAGGAAAGCTAAGTAGAGTGAGAAGGAAATAAAGATAATTACGTTAAAAGGTAGTTTGACTAGCTAATGTGAATAGATAAAGGTACGAATTCTGCCTGTAGTAAATTTACTCTATCAAGACGTTTGATGAGTTAAATATCTACCGAAAGAGTAAATCGAGGAGAATCAGAGGGTGTTAATTGTTAGTATCTGCAACTATCCTAGAAGAATATAGAAACGTCTAAACAGAGTGAGCCTAACACAGCACGCTGTAAGATGATGCAGCGCATCACAGATACGGATCGCTGGCGGTATTCGACCTGTGTACCGCCCCCCCCCCCCCCCCCCCCCC
>SMGT01016066.1:78953-93043 GCA_004794575.1 Lanistes nyassanus
CCCCCCCCCCCCAGGCATCTGCCGTGGCTGTGAGCATGGTGGCCAAAACCGTCTCCATGATGGCTGCGTCCATCATAAAGTTACTAAGAACTTTTTACAAAATGGCTGAATTGTTTAGAAGCATAAACTGTAGACTCCTTCGTAAAGTACCCAGGGCATGGAATTTATTGGCTAAATCTGTGATATGAAAGAATAGCTGACACCTTGCAACTGGAGACCTTTCTGATAATTGCCTTAGAAACAGGAACATGTTGGAAGGGCCTTACCAATAGGTACCAGCTGAAGTATGTAAGATGACCATAAACAGAACTTATATAATGCACCAAGACATTGTGTCACACCTCTAGTCAGGGTGCTGGCTCTAGAGTGACGGGGGCAAGGTGTTATTGACCCTAGGGCAGCTGGGTCGAAGGGTCAGAGGCCGATGTAACATCGCTAGCTGTAAATAGTATTCTCCTTCCTGTCACTGTGTTACGGAGTTTTGTTGTAGGGAGATTGTAGGTGGATGGGGGTTTGTGCCATGGTGTTCTGTGAGATAAGCATATAAAAATCATTAATGATACAGTGGTAGTAGTTTCCACCTATGCATATGTCGCCACCTTAACGGCAGTCATGCGGAGTGATCGCAAGGACGGGTGAAATGAAAAGTAAACTCCCAAGTGATGACACTGTCAAATTTTTCAAAATAAGTAGACTTTAAAAGCCAGGTTCTTTTATCTTGTGGAGCAATTAGTACAGCATAATTTTTTCTAAAGGTGATTATGAAGCGTAATTGAAACTCACAAGGTTTGATTTAATGACAGCATGTTGGCACTAATGATGCTTGAACCTTCATCCTTACTGGAGGAGGAATTGGGTTTGATTGTTTTCAACGTGCAAAATTTTTTTATGATATTATGGATATTATTATCCACCTGCTAGAAAAATCTGGTGTAGGAGTTGCTGTTTGGGCAGTTTAAATGTTGTCCTTTGGACTTTATATTTAGTAATAGACATCAACACATTATTGCACATATGAATGCAGGAAAATATTCAGATTATGCTGTTGGCGTAGTTTAGAGGTGTGCTTGTTCAAAGGGGCTTGTCAAGGCACCCAACCATGCAAAAGACATTAGTGCAAAAGGCCTAAGAGCTACAGTTGGAATCGCCTAAAACTTGAACTGAGTTTTTTTTCTCTGGTGTCTTGAGATATCATGTGATGAAATGTTAATAAAGCTCATGAAATAATTACTTGAGACTGCATGCCACAACACTTCTGTGAACATACCATCTTTTTTGTAATAGAATCTACATGGATTCCAATCTTATTGTTGGGGATGACTCCACACATACTGCAACTTCCAGTCTGGATCTCCTTGCCATAGAGTTACGCTTCTTTGGTGCCACCATCTCCAGCAAGCTTGACACCGACGTATCACACGTGCTTGTTGATGACAGGTATAGTGATCAAAACCCAGCTGCTTTCTAGCATCTCCAAATATCGTTTGCACAGTCAGAGAAAGGTAGTTAATTTACATATGTTTGTTGGTAGTAACTTGATCAGCAACACAAACAGCTGGTAGGCTTTAACAAAGGAGAAATAAGATATTGTTCTTATTTCTTTTGTGCAGAGACTTGAGAAGACTGGAGCAACTAAAAGCCATACGACGTGCTTGTAAGCGAAAATTCCACATTGTCACAGAGAAGTGGGTGCGGACATGTCTGGAAGAAGGGACAATGTGTGCAGAGAAGCCCTATGAACTTTGACCCTCTGGATAAATCAGGTTCAGATCCAGATTACATACATGTGCCTTTTATAACATAACTATTAAAGAAAGATGAAGCGGTATGTCGCTGGTCAGTGTAATAATGGAACAGTGTGGGAATGCTTACAAATAAACTTCAGCAACAGTTCATCTCCAAAGAGTCTGTGTGCCTAAAATGATCTCTCATGAACTCCACACCTCGTGGGGAAGAATTTTTGCACCCTATTCTCACAGGTCTCAAATGAAATCATTCTCAAATTAGAGCTTAACTGATGTGATGATTTGTTTCATCACCACTAGTGGTGACATTCATTTCATTGTCCTGATCTCAGCATTTTGTATAAAATTCCTTTTAGAAATGTCTAGACAGTACATAACATCTGCTGCTTTCAACATTGAACATTCTACAGGCAGCTTCGTATTCACATGAATTTTTAATGCAAGGCTACAAAATGATTTGTTAATAAAATTTTTGTAAAAGATTTCAAATTTTTTTATTATTTTGAGCAGAGATGTGGGTCTCTCTTTCTCTCTCTCTCTCTCTCTCTTTCACATTTTCTTCCTTTTATGTCATTGGTAAATTTCAGATATATATATATCTTCTTTTTCAATCACACTGAATTTTCTAAAACTTTTCATATTGCTTGTTTGGACCTGTTTGCTTTGAACAGGGAAACACGGTTGAAGCACAGAGGGAGGAAGGGTGGGTGGGTGCATTTTGGCTGGTTGGTTAACGTCCTGCTGCAAACAAGGTACATATCAGGATGGTGTTGCTTAGACAAGTTTATGTGCTGCCACATATCCATGGGACTACTTTTACAACACTAGCTTCAGTCCCACCCAGTCACATTATACTGACATCGGGCCAACCAGTTCCAGTACTGTTTGCTATAATGCCAGGCATCTGGTAGGGCAGTTACTAGATTACCAATTTTTTGTCTTAGGTATGACTCAGACAGGGTAGTGACCATTGAGAAGATTGACAGTAACAGTTAAAGTACATTCCAAAAGAAATATGTGGTATATTTCAGGCTGTGGTACCCTGGCTTCTTTGTGGATATTTAACTCTATCCTTTCTTCTGAGAGATGAATGCGCTGAAAAAGTCGAGTTATGCACTTGCGATGCAGGTTGCAAAGGTTGGAGACAATGAAACAGTCTACAAAATAAGGCAGATTTTTCAGCCATGCAGCGTGGGAACCGATTCGTGCGTAGGCTTCACTGTTATTGGTGGGAAGACCGCGAGCAGTCCACTAGCTATCCCTGCATCAGAGTTTGGACAAACGTCTGCCAAGTCCCTTTCTTTCGGCCCTCTCTTTGCTACGTGTTTGGGTACGGTAAGCTCCCTTGGGCACATGCGTCTGCATACGGTTATGTTTGAGCGCTGCCAGTACCTCTTGTTGGAGTTATCTTTCGATAATTTAAGCGCTCGGTCCTCATTTGTTCTTTATCAAACGTAGTGAGCCCATCAACAGGTGGGTGTCTGTATCCACACGTGGGCGTCGGGTAGCATTATGCGGCAATGTAAAAATACTAGGACCTAACAGTAAGACATCACCGCCTGGCATTGCCATTTCCCTGCCTACGTACGTTCTCTCCTTCTCCCCCCCCCCCCATGTATGTATATTTATACACACGCGCGTGCACATATATTGTGAAAGTAAGGAGAACAGCTATTAAATCGTTGGTGCAGTGTTACAGGTGGGGCGTTAACGGGAAAGTGGGGTTAGGTGAGGTTGGGGGTGGGGTTCCAGTCCCTGGTTGTGGGTCTTAAAGTTGTTGCTACAGATGCTGTTCCAGTCGCCTCCACCGCTGTTGGTCTAAACTTGCAGCAATTTTTCTCAATTTTCTTTCGGAGCCGTGCAGTTGGTATTTGGTGCTGTAGGCCATTCCTACGCCTGGAATAAGGACTTGAGCCAAAGCCCTGCAAACGGCTCCAGGAGTAATTAAGCAGAACGAAGAATATCGAGTACCCCAGTCTTGTCCTATGCAAAAGGCGCAGGTCAGAAATCTCTCGATCGCTCACGAAGTTTCCACTCCTCCCCACCATTGGTAAACAAAGTGCATTTGCGTGGGAAATATGACACCTCGCCTAGTCGATGATGAATGAAACCTCATTTCATCAGTTGTCTTCACGTCAGCCGTCACTCGCAAAGGTTTAGTAAAGCACCTAATGGACCCAAATCTTTACAGCATTTTTGGATGACTGCTTTAATTGTGTCCAGTCATTGTAAATGGCATTAAGTCTCAGAACGGACTGCCATTTCCATGTAACTCGGAGAGTTTTATGGTTAAATGCGTATCAGTCGAGGATCAAAGGAAATACACATATAGCGTTAAAGGAGAACCGATGCATACATCTGTAACAGGACAGACGTTGGGGGTTCTCCCCGGGCAGTAGGCTTTCCTCCCCTTTCCTCAAATCCTCTTCGCCACCTTTTCCCTTTCCCGGATGCCTTACGGTCTTCGATCAGCTGACAGTACATATAATATGCACGTGAGGTATAATAAGAGTTCTGTGCGGAAACGAAGTGCACGTGCCCACAAACCCTTCGACTTAACTTTTGCTTCAAAGAAGACTGAACAAAAGTAATTTGCGATCTTGCTTTAATCTTGCTTTAAAAGGTGACGATAAGGAACGAGAATGTAGTTCATTGAAGGGATGCAACTACAGCCACGTGTCTTTCCCCCCACCTGTTAATCGCGAGGCAGAAACCTCGCGCTGTTATTCATGACCGAAAATAGAACCACATGAATGGCGGCTAAGTATTTTAAAGAGGTGGTTTGATACCATAGATCGGGTTCAGAAAAAATACGTATTAACAGTCCTACATTTTTCCTTCTGTGTTTCACAGTAGCTCAAGAAAGTAAAATCCTGCAAAACCTAATTTATTCGAGCAGACGATGCCAGAGATTGTGTCGACAAATGATACAGCAAGAAATCTGGGAGGACTGAATTGAAAGAATGACGCTATATCGTTTTCTAAGGAAACCATATTAAACATGGGGGGGGGGGATCATTCTGCAAGTAATACAATTTTTATTTTAAAAAAGAAATCGATGACTAGTTATAAATACAAGGCTTCAAAGGTAACAAGAGGCGCGCCGCTGTGATGTGTGGAAACATTTGAGCATCATAAATAGAAATAGCTACTGGAGCGGAGGTGCGAGACATACTGAACCTGGCTTTTTGATCGGAGGAGGAGGAGGAAGAGAAAGAAGAAGATAAGGAGGAAATCATGGATACATGCATATAATGCAATGCAATCATAAATCAACATATTCTGTGGTTAGATTAAAAAATGATATATAAGCCACTTATGTTGCATGCGAAAACTCGATATGTCATAAATTGAGTGTCAAGTACTATATATATATCTATGTGTGTGCTTTGTCCTTTTTTCCACATAATTCAAATCGACCACAACATACCTGAAATCCTTGAAGTGACAGTTATTGGTATACACCCATGTAAAGTATGCATGCAGTTTATATATACAAGCAGCTATTGAATTTTTAAAAATAGTTTCGAATAAAAAAAGAAAAAGATGCGATCAATCTATGCACCTGGGTGATGGATTTGGATGTAAATTGAATAAAGATATCTATATACAACGGCCTTTATAGGGGTAGGCTCACGTTCTTTTTTCCACGGTTTTGATTTAACGATTTTATCATACACATTTTTGCACACGGCACGGAGCTCCGCGAATGGAAACACATGTGCGCAGGGCATGTATCTAGCAGTCAACACTCATGAGTGATCGACGCTAGATGCCAGTTTCGGAGCTCAAAGTCGTACGCTTTTTTCGCCTGCGTTTGCCAGTCTGCCAGGTGGCTTGCAAGTTCTGGACTTGCAGGCTGAAGGCACAAAGTAACGACGACATGGTCAAAGAAAAGCCAGATTCCATTCGGACGTATGATGAGGATGGTTTCAAACGCAGAGCGGCTTGCTTATGCTTCAAAGATGAACGCGAAAAAGAGGTATACTTTATCGGTTTGTTTACACGTGGACGATAGCCCTTGAACGTGTTGAAAGTAAACCATAATTGTGGCATTTGTCAGAAATTGTTCTTTATTGATATATGGTTAACTGGACATTTATTTTCAGACGCGAGAAAAATAGAAGTCTGTTTAGAAATTTAGTTTTCACCATTGATGTTCGAGTCAATGAAACTGACACAATCTCACTCAAATCTGCTCCAGTAATCGATGTATACAATACTCCACAGCGATCGTTATATCGGAAAGGGCATAATTTTTAATTAATGTCTTCTCGGTCGTCGTGGTCATGATATTGGTTATTTCAATATTTGCATTCTCTGATCATTAAGTTGCAGAGGGTGGAAGGGGGAGAGGATAGGTTTTGATAAACGAATCCTACAGTTTTCCTGTCTAAAAAATATTGCTGAAAAAAATAGAAATATATTGCCAATATGGGCAGTGCGGGAAGTGTATCATATACGTAGTATTGTACTTTTTTGTAGTATATGAATCATTGCATCATTGTAGCTTGATAATTGCAAGCAGTGGAAAACTTTATAGCTTTGGATGTATAGTGTACTAATATGTCATCATTTCAGATATTGCAGAAGTAACTAGCATTAAGCATCTTTGCTGGTGTTGTAAATGGGAAGAATGCAAACTCACAAAACACACTGAAACCAAAAGAAACATGCTTTCTTGTTTAAAACTGACCCTTTCAGCTTAACACACTGTATACAAATTTTGATGGTAGCAAGTAGAACTTTAATACTGACACTAATTTATGCAGACCTTATCTGATAGTATACTGATATATTGAAGTATCTGGCCAGACAACAGATTCTGATGGTTATTTACCTTTGTTTACTATGTGCAACTATATTTTGTATGAGTATACATTTTATAAACAGATAAGATAGTAAACTTAAAATTTCGAAGGAATACTTCTGGAAGTGTGCATGCATGCATTTTTAGAATACACAAGGTCATTTGGTTTTGCTCAGATAACTTGATGGGCATGTGTCTCCTTCCTTGATAATTATCAGCAAGTTTGGAAGCAGGAGTCCCAAAGCCAACAATTTCAGTATAACTCTCACCAGATAAGTAGTTTTAATAAAACTTGCACTATTGTCTTAAGTAAAATCAACTTCTTTGTAGTCATTATATCTTCAAAGCATTTTAAGACTATAAAATCAGTTTGGAATACCTGATCAACACATCTGCCGCAAGAATTGAAAGACCAGCTGCACACTGGAATGCTGGTCAGAGTGTTATTTGCGAGAACACAACATCCATACCCATACATTTGAATGCATTTTGTTTCATGCTGCAACAGTGAACATTGGTGTGCATGAAAATCAGTGCTGACATCTTCATGCACACCACAGGAGGCAGCCAAACCTGCATCCAGGATGCCAGATAATGAGTGGGCAAATCAAACGTGCAGGTGACAAAGCAAAACTCATTGGATGAAAAATAGCAATGCATGTGAAAGCCATGTGTCACGTAAACACAGTTCTTTTGAAGGACTGGTGGGCATTTATGGATGGGATTGAAAGACTGTTTTCAAGTTTAACATTGCCTGCAACATGACAACTCATGATGCTGATCGTGGCAGGGCAATTGTGTGGCTACAGGAAGTATCAGGTTCTGGGATGTCAGTCACCGATCAGGAGTATCCTGTTCAGTCATTGTGAGATGGGATGACTGATTTGTGATCCTGTCAGCTTTACAGGACAGAATAGTCACGACCAACACACCCAAACAGGTAGTGGTCTTACTGTCAGCAACCAGACAATTAAGAACCAAATCCTGCAGTGCAATCTGCCCTGATGCTGGCTCATTGTGGTGCTTGGCTGGCCTGGGGCTGGCATCATCTGACTTGGACACATCAGCAGTGGGCAAGAGTTCTGTTCACTGACGACTCCCACTTTGACAGACCAATGGCAAAATGTGCTTCTGGATGTGATGGTGAGTGTTATGATGCCACTGTAGGGGAGCATGAACTGTCTGGCAGTGGGTCCATCTTCGTTTTGGAAGGAATGGGCATGGCTTACAGAACACCTCTCCACTGTGTGCGAGGCCACCTCGCTGGCACAGTCTACAGGGATGATGTTCTGCACCCCTTTGTACATCCAGCACTGTAGGCAATGGTACCAGCTGGCATTCTCCAGCATGCCAGATCATACATGGCTTGCATCATCAGAACCTTCACCAGCAAGTGACTTGCAATTGCATGGACTGGCCAGCAAGTTGACTGACCACCTGTGGGATGTGCTGGGCAATTGCCTGCAGGCAGACCACCCACTGGAACCTGACCTCAATCAGCTGTTCCTTTTGCTTCAGCAGGAGTAATGCAATCCTGCAAATAACTGGGGACATTGGCTCAGTCCATTTGACAATAGTGCCTTGCTTGCATGCATGCCAGTGGAGGGAACACATGTTTTTGACATTGATTATTTTGTGCCGTACCTGCTCAGACTTTAGTATGTGGGTTGTGTCCTTCATGGCAGGGAATCTATCTGTTGCATGAAAATAGTCAGTTATATTTATTGTTGGTCTGTTACACCAGCTTCATTGTGACTGCTGGTTTGTGTTTTGGTATCATATAATGCATGCAGCTTGCATTGGTCTTTCAATTCTTTTGGCAGTACAATCTGAGGGGGCCTTTATTACTGTAGAAATCTGTCCAAATTTCCCCAGCATCCACTTTTCCCCCTGAGATCATACATAATACATGTGTACCATTACATTAAATTAGACAAGTGCCAGTCTTCAGATAGAGTTTTTCACTGTGCTTTGGCGCAGCTGTTGTAAATAATAATCTCCTCCCTAGGTGACTGTGTGTCTGTGGGGTGTTGGACTGTTTATCATTTCAACAAAGGCTTTGGAACGAATAAGTCTGACAGTGTGTGTGTGTGGAGAGGAGGCAGAAGGCAAGAGAGCCAGGGCTGTTGTAAAGTCAGAAGAATGAAGTTTTTTAATTTTGTTGTTTCAGTCCATCCTGATAGTGCTAGGTGGTGTTCAGCTTGTTTTTTGTAAACCAGCTCCTAGCAGAAGTCATTTGTGTTAGATCATGCTGACGTGCATCAGCATACAATGTCCCCGTTGGTGCTAAAAATCATACTGAGATGATGCTGATACAGGTAAAAGTGACAAGGACAACAGTATTGCAAAGACCAATAACATTTCCTCTATCCTGGGTCCTGATTGCATGACTGTGGTTATGACGTAAAGCATAGCGGTGATGTTCAGAGAAATTGGCACCACAGTGCACAAATGTATTATTTTAGATTTTGTTGCAGTTCTTGGGCTCGCTTAGATAAGACCAGTGCCAGAGTGGTCATAAAACTAAAAATGACACAAAAGTAAATCGTGCCATAAATCATAAAATAATCATCTTCAGGTATTTTCACTTTGTCATTAACCCTATGTGGAATATTATACGTGTAGTTTTTTTGTATTGGTGTAATGTAATTTATGATATCTTTTTTAGTTAATCTTTAGCCAGTTTTATGTGGTAATAGGTTGTTATAGACTTTATCCCTTGGACTCTGAGTTTTAAAAAAAAGTCTTATTCAGAACTCTATTTGTTGCATTTAAACTGTATCGTTTATCGTCTCTAGTTACTTCCATTTAATAAGGCGTTAACTCTTAACTCTAGTCTTAACTTAAAGCATGTGGGATCAAACCTTCAGTAGTAACTTCAAGCAGGCTTAGTTCAACTATCAGCATCAGAAAGTCTGTTCAATCTACTTTATTAAACCAGGTCGTAGTTTTCAATTAATCTTTATTTTATCAAAGATAATTAGAAAAGTGATGAAGATGCCACATCTTTAATGTTAGAGCTTGTTGCATTTCTTTGCATTGATTTTCCAGAAGCTATTTGATCCTAAGTTATTCCACGTGAGAGTCTAAACTTAACTGTGATGAAATTTCATGTCACGACAGAAGGTTTGATGCTGTTGTGAAAAATTAAAGTGCATATTTGTTGCATACAGACTAGTTCCTGCCTGCTGTTTTGTCAAACCATTTGAGGTTGGCATTGACAGTTACCTGGTGATTCTGTGCAGTGAGATTGATTGTATTGATTGTATTGATTGCATTGATTGTAGCTGTGGCTTCAGAAGTGAACTAAGCCTACTACTTGGCTTGTTTCGTCTTTCGTGCTGCTTAATGCCTTCACTTGCTGTGAGCAGATTCTGCTGGTGACCAGCCACAGGAACCCTGAGCGCTGGGTGGTGCCAGGTGGGGGGATTGAACCTGATGAGGAGCCACGCATCGCTGCAATGCGAGAAGCGATGGAGGAAGCAGGGGTCAGGGGTCAGATATCTCGGCATCATGGAGTGTTCGAGGTAATGGTTCAATGAAAGGGAACAACCCTCTCTCTTTCTGTCAAGTCCATCTCAGAATTGTTCACAGTTACCAGCACTTGTGGGATTTTTTTTTTCATTCATGAAGGTCATTGCTGTTGTCAGCTGTGGAAGCTTAAAATTCTTTGACCCCTATGGGTTTGGCTAACTTGTGACGACCTAAATGACCCACGAGTCCGCGGTGTCGACAAACTTACGACGAATTCAAACATTTGCAGCAACGCATTTAGCGGTATAAGGGAAGTAAACTTTGTATCATTGTAAAGCTCTATCATCGGTTGTTTCCCCTACACTGTCTAAATGAGTTTCGGAAACAGTTTCGGCTTGCCAAACGAGGTTTAATGTAGGGGGGCGCCAGGTCTACTTCCGTCGTTAACAATGGATACACGTATTTCGTTTCTTGTGTGTGCAAAAAGTGACTACATTTGGCACCAAATAGTAAGTAGTATTTAATATTTTTAACTAAAAGTATTGTTTCCATTGTGATGCCGAAGAATAGATCTTTCTAAATATGTAAAATATATTGCTGTGAGTGTGGTAGTTTTTAAGCGGTATTTTTTTTAAACGTGTAAATCTATGTGGCCTCTATATGGCCTCTGGGTTGCTCAGCCCTGCAGGTCCCTGCAGAGCCAAAGAGTTAAAACATTCCTTCATTGTATCATGTTCTCAGAACAGTTTCTTCTAACTCTACAATCTATTTTCTTGTTCTTGTTGAAATTTTCATTCCATCTCTCTCTGCATGCATGGATGTGCATGTGAGAGAGAGGGGGGAGGGGTGAGGGAGCAAGAAGAAAAAGAGTGGAGGTGGGGGTTACAATAGTAGGGGAAATGTCAACAAGTAACCCAGAGTTGGTGTGTCCATCTATCCTGTAAAAAAGTAAAGTAAATGCAAAACTAACAGTTGTTTTCGGTGTGCCAGTTTGGTGACTGGAGCGTCTCTGACCATGAAACTGACAGAATGGGCACATGCCTGCTACTGGGTTACACTGACCTTCCCTATCCTGTTCCAGGACTGGTCCATCACTGGGACAGTCTGCACATGTCCATCTAGAGTTCTTGCCAGGAAAATTAGTGAGAAACTCCAGAGTACCCTCATCCTGACAGAAATGACATGCTGACAGTGCATGAGTGGCTAAAACTTTGTGCACGTTAGGCCCTCTTCCACCCCACCCCTTCACCTTCCAGCAGGTAATGCTGCATATATGAAAATAGCTATCAACTACATACAACTATCATGAAGATAAAAAAAACAGAAGTGAAGTGGGGGGATATGAACTAAAGTATAAAGAAAAAGTAACAGCCAGTTCCAGAGAGAAAAGTAACCTATAGGATACTGCTGCAGCATTCCATATGTTGCATTTCTTGTGATGAGGTAACCCGAAAAAGCAAACTGGTCCGGTGGTTCAAAAATTTAGTTTATCCTGATCTCGCAGAAGGCCTCTAACAGAGGCGCGTAAGAGTAGGATGATGTCCTGATTGGTCATGTCCTTGCTCTGCAAGTACCTCTTTTTGTTGTTGTTGTTGTTGCATATTTGTTTGTTTTGTGCTGGGATGGGGTCAAGGATTTAATTTTATAAAATATGTGGCAGGAATCTGTTGAATCACTCAAAAGAAAATCATTCTAAATAACCGGATGTTCTGCTGGATTATGTGTCCTGTGATCAGCCTGTATGTGTACCAACTACAGCTCTCTGTCCATTAATCTTTCTTTCAGCCTCATTTTTTCCTGTCTTTCTTCCTTTCTTCGCCCGCGTGGTCAATGACGTGCAGTTACGGTGGGGCACCTCGGACGACCTTGTACTTATCAGTGCGTCAGGTATTGTATATCGCGCTAATGTGCTTTGGATAAACTCCAAGGCAGGCGCTCCGTTAGTCCCTCCCGTCCAGGTTTGTGCAGGTGTCATGGCTAAGCGTCACAGCGCCGTTGGTTCAAATTCTCCCTGTAGCCCAGTGGCTGTCGTTACAAGCTTGTGCCCGAGCTGTTCGGAGGTATCGCTGGCGGTTCCAGACTGACAGCGCAGTGGGGGCGGGGGGGGATGAGTGGCAGCGGTACACCTTTTCACTTCAAATGAGTGGCTATAGGGCCCGTGTGTAGTGTTTAACCCACACGCTGAGAAATTCCAGCATCATAGTCTGAAGCAGACCAGTCCTTGGCGTTGCAAATTGTCGTGTGTGTGTGTGTGGGGGGGGGGGGTTGAGGGGAGTGGGGCGGCGTCCTACTGTGACGTGCGCCAGAGACGCAGAGCGCAAGTTCACAGACACTTGTGACTGGTCAGGAAGACGCCGCTCAGGTGTGGCCCTGCGTCCGATAATTAACTGGGGACGCTTTGATTGAGACAGACGAACGGCACCCGGAAACGCCGCTCCGACAGACACAATAGGCCGGCCTGGCGGTGGTCAGTGGTCGTGCTGCGAACAACGTGATGGAGGCAAGAGAGGCAAATTACTGTTAACATACGGCGAGACAACAAGGACGCGGAGCAGTCGCCCTGTGACCCGCCATCCTGTGGCACGCTATTAGCGGTTTGCTTATGACAGATGACTGGACACCATACAGAAGCAACAGCGGCTGGAGATGAGGCTGCAGGAAACGCCAAGCGCATGGCAAGAATGGTTGAGGAAGGGAGGAGGGGGTGAAGGGAGACCCAGACAGCCAGTATCGATCTCCGCTTGTCTTTCCCTCAAATCCCCCACCCCATCCCACAGCGCGCACCCATCCGTTTCCCAGCCGCAGCCTCGCTAGACCGGCCGCCACTTTTCAAGAGTGATCTCGAATCTCATTAACTGATGCAGGCATCACCCTCTTGCTCCCGTCTTCGGGATTCGACAACTGTGTTTTTGCGCGCGCGCGCCCGCGTGCGTGCGTGCATGCGTGCGCGGGGGGGGAGGGGGAAATCTGACAAAATAGAAAGTTATTTGAATGCCACTTCGGTACTACGCAAGCAACCTGCTTGTTATTCAGCTCCTCTCTTGGCCTGGTCTTTTCTCTGTTCTTCGGCTCAAAGTCGGACTTAGAAGATCGAACATGCAGGTTTTTGATTGATTTGCGCTCGCGCGTCTTGAGGGAAGGGTAAGTGGATATTTGCTTATATTTTTGAGGCTGTGGCGGAAGTAGGCAAGCGGACCTGCATCAAAATTCACCAACATGGCGGGTTCGGGGTGGGTGGGGGTGGTAGGGCTTGTGCCAGGGAGTCGTGTTGGCTGCAGCTTATATTCACAGATCGCCCTGATGCCTTTCCGTGTTGACAGACGTCTGGAATAGATGGGTTGGGATTTATTGCGCAGTTTGGTACAACACGACCACCCTCCTCTATTCCCGCCTGTGACTCGCTGCTTGCAGGCTGCAGCAGGGTCAGTCTCCAGGTCTGTGCTGCGTGCGGCGCCACCATGCATAGAAATGAGAAACGGTGTGTGCACAGCGATATCGTCGTTTTTGTCATATTCTTCGTCCTCAAACCCGCGTGTCGGATACAGAAGCAGTTTTCACTCCACAAACTTTCGAAGGCAGAGTTGCATGTGTAAATGGCACAATTGGCAGGAACCAAATTGCCAGCAACCGCCTTAATTTATTAAAGAATTTATTTTACATGAGCTGTAACCCTGAGTAAGGCATGCACTCACAGAGACGCCGATTCGTTCCACGAGCTAAAAAAAAAAACTAGAATAAAACCGTGTAATAGCAACAACTTCATTGCAATATAATTCCCCCCTCCCCAGACCTCCAAACTTAAAATGACTGTGAACTCCGAGGGTAGATGAAAGCAGAATCTCGCAGAGACAAAAATAAATAAATAAAAATAAAGTTAAATAAGAAAACTGGTAAAGCCTAACCTGACTAACCCATGGCTGGACCCGCCACGTGGAAAGTGAAATCGTGTGCAAATGGAAATTGATAGGGGAAGACAGAGATCGAGCCGCCCCACCTCTCCCCCCCCCCCCCCAAGGTAACTGTCAGTTGTAGATTATCATCTTTAATCTGTCAATTTTAGG
>SMGT01016066.1:93098-112693 GCA_004794575.1 Lanistes nyassanus
GGGGGGGGGGGGGGGGGGGGGGGAGGGGGGCGACATGAAGCTGGATCGTGTGAAGCCGTCAAGTCGGTGTTACCCGCGCACTCGATGTGGCGGAGGCCAATGAGCACGACAACAGACCCGTATAGAGTGGCCAGTCTTGATCCCTGTATGTGTTGTGAACACTCTGTACCGGGAGACTTAAGTGTACTGCGCATTCAGATTTTTAGCGATGAAGGGAGGCGAGACTATAACCCGTGTCGTCAGATTACGGCTTAGCATTGCAGGACTGAAGGGTTAATCTCAAATCTGGGTGGCCAAAGTCAACAGCGCTGACGTCACCAATGGGCGACTGCAGCTGTGAGACCTTCTGTGAAAGATAAAAGGGCGATGTGGAGGAGTGGCTCTTTTCTAGTACGATGACAATTTAAGCAGGCGGCTTTAGTTGGCTTAATGAGCTTAGCTCTGTCCGATGCGCGTCTCATCCGCAGTCCTCAGAAGGTCAGTGAAAAGAAGCTTGTACAGAACACGGAAAGCCTTTTACATCCGCCACCTTGGCTGGGATGGAAGACAGGAGTGACGGAATGGTTTGGTTACAGGTCATGGACTGTCAGTTGGAAAGGGCGAGTGGTGTGCTCATTGGAGAGCGTGTGTGGGGGTGGCCATTCCCCCGCCCTTCCATTGCTCCAGGCAATTACCATTCTCTGGATGGAGGGTAGGAAGTGTAGGGAAGGGGGATTGGACGTTTGTCAGGACGAGACTGGTTCCAAAGGATTAGGGCCGTTCATTTCGGGCTTATCACAGTGCGACCATGTGATCCATGACTGGATTCTGGCCTGTATAGGACAAGAAAAGAGCTTACAGTTACACTGTTAACAGAGGCACTTCCAAGTCCAGATGTCTGCAAATGGTGATCTTTAGAATTTAGGAGGAGAGGCTTCCCCCATTCTTATCGTTTGTCTGATTAGGCCTGCAGGGAGTCCCCAGGGGAGATCTCATGTGCTGGGCCTCTAGGCGGGTTGTGAAGCCAGTAGTTAACTGCAGGCTTCTGTAGCTGTTCTGCTGCCTTGTAAGTTGTATTCAGATACAGCTTGTTTTGGTTTGTTAGAGGCTACCAACTCTCTTTTGTAATTAGTCTTATCTGGATTGTGGCATTTGTCCCATCCAGCAGCAGTGTCTTCTGGACTGTCATCCATGCAGCCACCCACCCACCCCACACCTCCTTCAGCCTTTGGGTTCACACATAATCTGGGTTTGTTCAGGTTCAGTACCAAAACCCAGGGAGGTAGGTGCCAAATAGTGGGCAGTTACCTCCCACACACCTTGTGTGCTAATGTGTTATACTGATGAGGGTGGTGTGGGGTCTGTGTGCATTTCTGGTTTATAGGTGCAAGCAGGTTTGTTTGTCATTTATACCTGCTAAAAAATGGAGCTAAAGAAAAGTGACGCAGGAGTGATCATTGGTTAGAAGAGGTACCAACTGTGAAGGGTTATTTTTTTTAAACAGGAGATTCATAACCCTCCTCCCCTCAAAAAATAACTTATTTGTTGTTAAACTATACATCTATGTGTGTTCTATCAGCAGAAGGTGAAAGCATGTTTCTGCTAAGCAGTTAGGGAGAGAGAGAGGGGGGGGGTGGGGAGTGTGGCAGAAGACATGTCTCCGTGTTCTCTTTCCTCTGATTTATTTAAGCTGATGCTTGTTGTTTCCCTTTGAATGGGCAGCAGTTTTTTGTAAGAACAGTTTATGTATGTATATACACTTATTTAGTTTCCTCTGCTTCACATTTAAGCCAGTTCAGATGACACTTAAATAACATGAGCTGTATGTGTTATGTGATCTTCTTCATTTAATATGCCTCATTTACGTCAGATTTACATATTATTCAAATTCTGATTTTGGCAGCCGTCTCTGTGTCTGTGCCATATATTGTCTGTGGGAGAGGGAAAAATTTAAAGGAGCTTTTTTTGGTTGCTGGTTTGTTTTTTACTTGGGGCAACTATCAGTTTTTCAGTTAAACTAGCATAAAGTTGTTAACATTAATTTCTGTACTAGATACATGCATTGATCACACTGCATGATAATAGCGTCAGAGGTATGCACTGAATGATTAGTTCTGTAGTGAGCACACATGGGTGTAGAGTGTGGATGGTAAAAACGACAACCAGATTTAGTAGGATGGCCTAAACAGTGGCAGCTCAACAGTGAATCACTTTGACAGGTGTGTTTAAGTAATAGCGTTAAGCATGTACTTGAAATGACCTTGTAGAAGGCCTAGTCTGAAAGTGGCTTGCCAGTAGAGGGTGTGACCTTTGTTTTGAACACAGTTCGTGAAAAAGCTTATTCCTGGTGCATCACTCGTTCTTTTTCTCTCTCTCTCTGAGTGTGTTATTCTTGCAAGAACTACTTTAGGCTGGCTCCATGCAGCCAAGCTGTTCTGTTTGTTGACATCAGAAAGGATACTCTTTGTTGATGTCATAGTTTCATTACAAGGTGAAATCAATTAAATACCCATTTCCTGTCTGTTGGCAGTCTGAGATTTTACCACCCTAACCCATTCCCTACAAGGGTGAACAGAGAGCTTGATTTTTTTTTAAACATAAGAGTATGACCATGATCAGTGCAGAGTTGAATGTGGAAGCATTCTTCCCACTAGCAGCACTCTGGTTAATACACAGCCTACTTTTACAAGAAATATGTACGGAGTACACATCAAATATAACACACTTCCTCTGATTGTCTGGTCTCAGAAGGAGTGGAATGATTAAGTGCCAGTTTTTAATGTCTTTGTGCTGTCTGTGTGTTGCTGCATCTAGAGTAGGAGTTTCACTGCTTTCATGTGTGTGTGTGTGATGTGCAGAACAAGGACCGCAAGAACAGAACCTGGGTGTACATTTTCCATGTTGAAGAGCTTCTAGACCACTGGGATGACCTCCAGCGCATTAGTGAGTGCTCTGACAAGAGGTGTCTTGTGCTGCCAGCCACAATGTTGTTAGCAGTGTAGCTAGTTGTAGTTAGCTATAGTTGTAGTTCGTGTAGTGAGCTTTCTGGTTGTTACACCAGGGTCTTCAGCGGTCTTGCTGCACGTTCATACAGAGGAGCTCAATTTCTGATTCCAAGCAATGTATTGTTTTCAGAAAGTGAGCAAAAATTATGAGGATCACCTTCCCTTTACGCTGTCAATTTGAATATCCACATATTTAGATGACATCTCTCTGCAACTTCCTTTGATATGATGATCATCAGAATACCTTTAATTCTATAGCCCGATGAATCTTCAAAGCTGTCTGAAGTAAACCTGTGATGCTTTTTTTTCCCTAGATCGAAAGCGGCAGTGGTTTTCTGTGGCCGATGCCCGAGGTGTCCTGTTGCTGCACAAGCCTGCCTTGGCTGCTTACCTTGAGCCACTTCTTGATCAGCACAACATGAGTTGATCAAGCAAGACGTTGTTCTTGCTTTCTTGTGTCCAGGGTAGACTGCTTCAAGTGTTTAAGCTTGGATTTAACCCCTTATAACCCTCTTCCTCCACCCCTACTCCGTTCATCACCCTACAGAGCAGGATGCATCATTGTCTGGTGTCAGCTTTGCTTCTGATCTCGCTTCCGGGTTCTCTTTGGGGAGAATGAAAATCCAGACAAGGACAGGTGAATCAAGTACAGATTTGAGAGACCATAGATGTATATTATTATGTGGATTTTCTTGTGAGAAGCCATAAATGTATAAATTAACAGAGTGAATTTTTTGTTTGGGTGTGAGAAACTTTCAGTATGAAGCTGAACAGAAGCAGTCTCTGTCATAGAGATGACAGCTAGCTGGTTGTGGAAAAAGATGACTAAGCCTGCTGGAAGAATGGTGTATATTTTGATGCCATTTCAAAATAATTTTTTTGAATGGTAGCTCTGATGGATAATTACTTTCTATTTATTGAAAAAGGGAACAAATTATTTGAGCAAATGCAAATGAGTGAGGACAGGGTCACATGGAAGGTGTAATTATAATGTGAGGGTGCAAGTTCCAAAGGTTTTCAGACTGTGGACAGCAGGGGTTATCTGCATAAGGTCTGTACAAAGAATATATTTGAGACTACACTTACTAGCAGCTTTAATTCCGGCATGGAGAGCTGACTGCATCTGTATCTGTGCTTGGTTGGGTGAGCAATGCTGGAAGTTTATGTAAGAACAGTAATGCAGAGATTGTGCTTTGTTGAGTGGACAGCAGTATTTTGTGCGTGTGTGAGTGAGTGAGAGAGAGAGAAATGGGATTAACCATGAAAAAGATGTATTGCATAGGAAGTGTAAAACACTGTTGGCGGTGCTTTGTTGTTACATGAGTGCTAGCACAGAAAAGACTACTTTTGTTATGTTCCCCCCAAATGTTTTTCAGTCGTGCTCATTGCAGACCATTCCCTATTCAAAGTTACTGTGCCTATCATTGCACAATACCAACAACACACAACTAGAGAAACCTGCTCAGTTTGCTGGAAGAGTTTCCCTGGGCTAGTTGTAGATCACTCACCCATGCACAAGTTGTAGCCATGTAAGGGAGCTTATCCTAGCACATGGAGATGAATACATATAAACAGTGAAAGCACAAAATATTTTCGTGGGTTCCGCCAAACAAGAAAGGGTAGTAAACAGATTGGCAGATAATGTTTCATATATCACTAAATTCAAAAGTGTACACCAACTTTGGCAAAAAAAGACTTAATTTTCTGGTTAAAGTAGCAGTGTTCCTCAACCACCATCAATACCACAGCTTGCTTGCCATTTTGTGAAAATCATTGTTTTCGTTCTGGCATTGCTTCTTTCTTTCCTGTTTTTTGGATTGGCCCTCAAGGGGGTTTGCTCTGGGTGTGCCAGTTTCCTTTCCCCCTCCCTTCAGCATCCTTCACGTCCTTTCCTCCACCTCTCGTGAGACAGCCTTCCTTGCTGACTTGCCATTAGAACCATCAGAAACAGCAGGCAGTCATAATGATGTGTGGATATTAACCCTTACACTGCTGATTATAATGAAATACCCAAGCATAATTCATGCTTAAAATCGAAGGATACACAGCTGCCATGAGCTATACTCTGCTCATGCAACAGAGAAAGTCACAATCATGGCCCCTCAGGGGTTACTTTTGGAAGCTCTACAGTTGTTTACTTGTTTACAAATGGCTGAAGTGAGAATCTCAAAATTTAGAAGACGAAAGTTTTCATCCAAGATGAGTTAGACTGGCTGCCTCTGAGCATTAGCGTGGTTAAAGAAGATTGCACTGTTTGGCAGGATCCTTTATTTTCCCTGTATTCTCACTCGCTCTAGCAAGTCCTTTCACTTGCCCGTTTCCTCTGAAGTGGTTGGGAGTGACTGGACAGCTAAGATAAACTTTCACTTCTGTTTGACTTGTGGTGGTTGTTTTCAGCCTAATTTCCCTGTATTTTTGAAAACTTCTGAGGATGTCAAGCTTGTTCTAAGTATTCCATATTACTCTGAGGAAAGACTTGGTTACCTCTGTGGTCATTTGTTCTTGCTATGAGCTGTTACCCAATGGTTAAATTCTGCCTTAGTTTGACTTTGCAGTGCATAGTAGCAACGAATGCTGTTGTCGTTTCCAAAATCTACATTGTTACTTTATATATGTTTGAAACCAGACAAGTCATAGCCCACGTGTTTGTGATATTTAGACTTTCCTATGCATAGGGTTTCCTGGCATGTTTCACAAGAGTTGATCATGTGTGTGGTGAATTTTTGGCTCCTCATTCCTGAGGATATTTTTCTTTTTTTTCTGTGTTGATTTGTTATCAAGTATATCTTGAGTAATAACAACAGAAATGAATTGTTAGAGTTAGAAAGTTCTTATCTTGGTACATGTATTAGTACAAAGTCAGCATGTAGGCAAAGATTTTATGTCAAATTTCACGTACGCTATCTAGTGTCCACTTCATGGTCATTATTCCTATAAAATGTTGATATGTTGCTTTGTTGATGAGCTTTTGATAGTCTTGTACAGTTACAGTGATCATATGCATTGACTGCATTTCAGAATGACCAGAAATGTTTTGAGTTTGTTAAATTTGAATATTACACCAGGCCTGTCCAACTTCAGTAGAATCGTGACAATAAGCTTGCAGGCTACCAGTGTCAGTGGTTGTCAAGCAGTCTTACCATGCGGTTATTTGTTGCAGCTTTCACAAGGCTGTATTAAATGATATGCAACGGTGAAGATTTCTCTCTCAGCTCCTGTAAAGGGTTGATATATTTAACAGATGGTATTTAACATAGTGTACATAGGAACTGCACATGTCTTCATGTGTTTGGACATTTCATTGATGATTTCATGTGTAAGTGTTTGTGTGTGTGCATACATTCGTGCATTGTGGATTCATTGTGGATGTGTTCGATGTATCTTCATACTTCACAGGGTAAAGGGGATATCAAAAAGAGCAATATAAGGGAGTTAGCATTAAAGTGCCCCATGGCATCATATGACAGATCTCCGTGGACTTTATAACACTGAGACTACACTTAAGAAGAGTGATGTCAGAATGTACATAGCAGATAATTATAACCAGGTGGTGAGATAAAGCATTATTTAAATTATGCTGCTGGGACCCATCATAGGCAACAAACATATTAAGCTTTCTAACATTGATGGCTATTTCCTGCATGTGGTACCACTCATTCTCTTAACAGAATTCCTCATGATTACCCCACCAAGAATAAATTACTGTCAATACAAATCCTTTCCAGAAGCCCACTGCCGTTCTTCATCTCTTCCGTAAACGTCATGATGCATAGTTTGTGTTCCACATCTTAATGTAATAATGTCTGGTGAGCTCATTTTTATTATGGGCTTTCTCTGTTATTAAACGAAATTCATTCACTCAGTCACTGGCTTTGAAGTAGATTGTGATTGTGTGAAATCAATAACATGGTGATGATGGCATAGGGTGGGTCCTTCCTCCACACAGTGCTAATCTCCCTACCAGTTTCAGATCCAGGCAATTTTCTCTTTCATTCTCCATTGTGTGAGCTCGCCATTAGCCTCTCTTAACCTGACCACCCTGTGTGTGTGCAAGCACAAGAGTACATATGCAAGAGTACCTGTTAACATTTAGCCATAAAGCTTGTATCCATACCCTTGCACTACGCCTGCACATTTGTATACATGTATGTTGTATATGTAAATGTTGCAACGGGAAGACCTATGGTGACAGTAGTGGATAAGTGTCCTCTGTAAGGTCCTCAGGTGCTATTCAACATTGGTTTTTGTTTGTTGGACTGGTTGTCAAACAGTGCAGATGTTGTTTTGGTGACCGCGCTTTGCCTGGTGCAACCGCATTATGAGGACAAGTGGGAAGTGATGGGGAAGACCCGTAGTTGCTCTTGTTGTGAGGTCATCAAGTGTGTGCTTTTAAAATTCATGCCATGAGCGTTGGATGTGTGAGTGGTGAAGAATCCCATGGTTAGTAACAGCTTATTTTTAAAACTGCCTGTTTCAGACTTCTCTCTCCATTTTGCCCCCACCTGTGCGTGTATGAGGAAAGGGGGATTCTGCAGTAGGTGTATAATGAAAACATTAATGTTAAAATATGGTGTGCCATTCACGCCGTTTTTTCTCTCTTCCCTTGCCCCCATCCCATGTGTGTGAGAGAGATGTCTGGCTTGCGTGAGCATTCTTATCTCCACTTCCGGTCTTAGTAGTGTTTGTAAGGCCCATTCGCCCTGCGTATTTTACGCACCTTTAGGAATGAACAGGAGAGATTACTCGTTGCCATGTACGTCGCAATATGAGCAACCTCAACGATGACTTATTCAGACGACACTTTACTGAGGACCCACACGACAGTCGAACACTACTTCTTGGCTTGCCCACGTTATGCAGAAGCAAGGAAAACAACCGCGCCCGCATTAAATCAAGAATACCTAAATACAGACACCCTTTATTTGCAAGTCCCTCCCTAGCAGTCGCCGAAAACGAACACATCTCCAAACGAGTCCAACACTACATCAAGCTGTCTGAGCGCTTCCACTAGGAGCGATACCAGCGTCCCTGACACTGCGAGTCCAACGCTGGACTGGCTGATGCCGACATACAATGAAGTAAATATTCCCTCCCTATACCTCACTCACCCTCTCTCTCTCTCTCTGTCGTATTTCCCACTAGACTAATTCATTATCGTCGCCCTGTATTTGTATTTTGTTCCTACTTTGTGCCTAGCCAGGGCTAGGCTTATATAAGCTGGCTGTATCAGCGTTTTGTACTTTGGTTGCATAAATAAACGTTTGTTAAAAAAAAACAGGAGATAACGCTTACAGAAGCCACCCCAGAAAAGTTCCCAATATTCACTTGGGCGTTGGACACGATTTTGCTCCAGTACACTGGATTGAGAACGGAAGTTGATCAGCACCAATACGAATGCTAGCTGAGCTTTGAACTCGACACGACGACCAACACATTGCATTTCTGCGAACCTGCGTGAAATGGAATTACAGGGAGAAAAAAACCCCTGGTGTTGATGCCCACAAATCGATTTTTACAATCAGAAATCACCCGCTCACAAAAAGGCGTTGCTTGGGAGAGGTAAGGTGGGGGGGGGGGTCAAGAGTTTGACAGACGGTGCTGACGTGTCAGGTCATCTGCAACTGCATCAATGCAATGTGTACGAGTTTCGCGAGCGTCCACACAACAGCAGAAACCAAGATTTCTTTGCAGTAATACGGTAACGATCTCAATACCCCCACGCCAGCCCCGAGCGCACTCGCTTCATCCACGGTAGCCCAAAATTATAAACGCGTTCGTGTGTGTGTGTGTGCGAGAGAGGGAGCAGGGGGGAGGGATCCAGAAAGCAAGAGCATGCGAGATGAGAACTGGGAGACCAGCGCAAAGATTTTTAAAGCATGTGCTAGTCTGCTGTGCGAGCGCAAGCGCATGGCGGCACTTGGGGGTGGGGGTGGGGGGGGCTCCGTGTTCTTAATTACAAGTTCGGAGGGTGGTGGGGAGAAGCTCACTTTGTGCACACAGAGCTGCTGTGGTTATAAACTCCTTGATACTTTCAAATTTTTTTCAAGATAGAATTTAACATGCATTTTAAAACATCTTAGGACGATGGAGATAATGAATATTCTATTATTCTACTGATTTTCGTCACTGGTGGAAAGAAATTATTGGAGAATAAAGCTTCGACATGGAAGCATGCAAACCTGACCTTTTTTGGGGGTCAGAGAAAAGCTTCACCCATTGTCGACAACAGATCATCCGTTTTGCTGCATTTAACCCGTCCACGTGAGCGCGTGCAGACGCACAACTTTAGTTCTCTTCAATCCGTGGTGGTGCGTAAGGGGCCAGCGAATCTGCTCATCCTCTCGGTTCTTGGCGAGCCAGCTCATCTTGTTCCAGGTCTTTCCAACTGTCTTCCTCCTCATATAGCCAACGGTTTGCCCCCGTTTCGTTTCCCGGATAACACCTGTTGAGATGCGCTCTCCTGTCCTAAATGGGGCCATGTACCATAACATTGTTAAGTCTCAACTGGTTACAGGAAATGGAGGCCATATGACTAAAGGGAACGTTCTGTTGTATCAACCCTTGTTCAGTGTAGTTCATCTTTCGGCAAGCTGCCGTCAGCGATCGCTTAATCTACAGTATGGTTAACTGTTCTCGTATATGCGCACACACTTATGCCCGTGCAAACACACTAGCTCACTATGCAGAATAGACACACTATTTGAAAGTCAACAGAAATTTTGTCTGATTTTTAAAATATACTTTTTCCGCAACACACATGACAAAATGCCAGTCATTTGTTGATTGCTACTTATCATTCACACCACTGCTGTCATTTCTTCCACAAGTGACTATATTGGCTTGCATCAAAATCGTCTTCATCAGAATCCTCCTCAATTACTATTTTCTGTTTGGGTTTACGCTGCTGCAGCCTTAGCCGTCTCTCAGATTCAGACAAAGTCGACAAATCTGCTGGAAGCTGCAAGATAAGAAATGTGGTTGCCTCCCTTTAAAAAGGTGCTCTGTTCAGTCCACATTTCTGTCTCAAATTATATACCCCATTTTCCCCCAACAAATACAAATCCAAACACATGCACTTCAACTTAAAATAATGAATGATTAAGCTGGAAGATTTAAAAAGCACTAGATATAGAAATTAACTAGTGCTGATAAATGTGATGATGCAATAATCTCATCTCTGTCCTGTGACCTAGAAGGTCATGGACAGGGGGCTTACTTAGAAGATACAGTTTCCGACAATCTCTGCCATTCTGGTCTGTTTTCTGCTGTCTGTATCAGAGCTGGGGAGCCAAGTCCTGTCCACCCCTTGATGTTGTCAAACCAGCTTTTCCTTTGCCCTCCTCCCCTCCTTCCACCTTTAGCGCGGCTTGCAAGATGGTCTTAGGAATTGTGGTATGACGTGTTGTGTGGCCGAACCATGCCAGCTTCTTTTTCTTGACGATGGTGAGGAAAGGCTCTTGGGGGCTGAATTATTTTTCCCAACTACACTTGGGGAGAGAAGACTTGAAGCCAACGGAAACACCTCACGTGTCATTAATCGACGAGGTGCACAGCTTCTTATAGTCAGAATGAGGATGTTTAACCATGGTTGGTAAATGGCATGGTAAAATCAGAGGTTTAGCATCTGAAAACTCTGTGGTTCCATTTCTCTGCTTTCATACCCCCCCCCCCATTTAAAAAAATCTGTTCAGGGTGGGGTTAGGGGAGAGTACAGGTGGGGTTAGAATTATGGTACCAACTTGTTACATTACTGAAAACAATACAGTACTCTGTACTCCACTACTGTGCTAACCACTACTAGTACTAAATTAGTGTGCTACACATACTAAGTACTAGTACTAATGTGTAGTATAACAAAGTATGAGTAATACATGTACTAGTACAGCAAGAGTACATTTTGAACATATCTAGACTATTGTAGACAGTATTTGCAAATTTTCCGCAACGGTATAACTTTTGGACTCTGCTTGACTGAATCGGTTGTCATATGAGGTATTTCCCAAGTGTTTTCACTGACCAAGAGGCTATCTTCCCTAAGCTAGCTGGGGAAAAAATGATGCCTCCTGGAGACCAGCCAATCTGTTAACTTTGCTGTGGACACAGATGTTTGATTTCGTCCAGGAGATTCTGATGATCTTGTGGGAGCATTGGTCTCAAAGGCTTCAATCATCATTTTTAACTTGACTTTCAATGTCCAGCTTTACAACCATGCAGTGTAGAGATGACTAGAGGTTGTGGAGCTTGATATTGGTGGCGAAGCTGATGTTGCTGTTACTTCATAATTTACTGAGATTTGAACGCATTACTGTGGCAAGGGCTAGTCTGATCTTTACTTCTGTAGTCAATTTTCCATCTCTGGTCAGGGTAAGGCCAAGATATTTGAAAGTTTCCACTTCTTCCAGCTTGTCTTTATTCATGGTGATGTCTGCATGAGTACTGTGTGCTGCTGACCATCACTTTGCCTTTCTCAGACCTCACCTCCATTCCATGATCCCCTACTCAATTCTAAAAGCCTGTCTGTCAGTTCCTGCAGTTCCTGGCTGCTACCATCCAGAATGTTGATGTCATCAGCAAAGCACAAGTTCGAAGTAACTCTTCCTCCTACTGAGATGGTACATGTGTTTGAGGTGGGTCTCACACATCACAAGGATGAGGTTGAAGAGGACTGGTGAAAGCAAGCAAACCTGTCAGACCCCTACTGCAGTCAAGAAGAAGTCCACTACTTGGTTGTTTGGAGTCACTTCAGTGAATTATGCTAGGCCTTGTGAATTATGCTAGGCCTTCTTTGATGTTGAACGACTGTGGTACCTGCCCAAGGGCTTTGTGCAATACTCTGTCAGCTTTGTGCCATACTCCATCAAAGGTCTTCTTAAACAAGTTAAAGCCAACAAATTGTGAAACAGGTCTTTCTCATCTTCCAGATGTTTTTCAATAAGGACTTGGCAGTTTAACATTTGTTCCACTGTACTCCTCCCTGGTCTGAAGCCAGCTTGTTCCCCTCCCACTAGTTCTTCTGGGTGGACTTTAAGTTGATAAGTATGATTTTAAACATGACTACCGGGGTGCCTGATAAGGCTTATTGTTCTGTATTTATTCTGTTATTGTCTGGCATTTTACCCTTCTTGGGGAGGGGTAGTATCAGGGAGTGTGTCCATGGAAACAGGCTGGAATCAGGATTGATCAGGATTAAATTTGTACAGCTCTTTGCAGGATCTGTTTAGGGCTGCCAAGCTTTTTGTCAACAGCTCTCCTTTCTCACTGTCAATCACACTGGATCTGTTCTGCTTTGGTCTGGTGAGGTTCTTGAGGATATCATATGTAAGTTTGCTGTCACCCTTCTTCATCCAAAATTCTATAGTATTACACTGCTCGTTGCGCCACTGTTCCTTTCTTCTGAAGAATAAGGCAATTGATCTCTCTGTGCTGGCGGCTCCTTCTGAACTGGTACATTTTCTGCTTGAAGCTTCTTTGTTGGTAGTTAGATTCTCTTCCTCTCGAATCCCAGTAGGTCTTTGGCAGTTTCTAGGATCGCCTCTTTGAAACCGCCTTCAAGTTTGTCTATCCTGCTATCCACGATGCTCAGTGCTCCAAACCTTTCTCCTGAACTTGGAAGAGAGGCTACTGTTGGACTTTTCAGTTTCTTCAAGTCAAATTTAACTCAGAGCTGTGTGCCATGAAACTTGCAGATCCAAAGAAAACAAAATCTCACTTGTCCGATTGGGAGGAGGGGTGTCCCCCATCAGAACTTTTGATGTGCACAACAACATATGCATACTAATGAGGTTGAGATAAAAGGACTGATGGTGTACTTGAGATCAACAAATACCAGAACAGGCTGTTATGTCTATAGTATGATCATGAGATGAAGAAACCAGTACCACAAGGTTGTGGGTACCACACTTTAAAAATCTAAGTTTTAACTTACTTTTATAATTTTCCGTGGTTCTTGGTAGCGAACGGTAACAGTGGCGCCGTCTGGCAGAACAAGCATGGTAGGATACTGTCGAAGATAAAACTTTCGCTGTATGCGGCAAATTGATGCTCTGTTAGAATTATCACGACGGATCATCCATGCCCTCGAGACGGCCAAGCTGGTTTCAAAAAGGGATTCCGTAGTAAACCTTTATTCAAATGATAAAAGTGATATACACTATGTAATTTAATAATTATAATCAAACAGTTTATTATGCAACAAAAATGCATAAAAACACACAACTTTTACAAGTGAATAACTTGTATTAAGTACTGTAGTGTAACTGTAAAGTCAAGTGAGTGGTGTAGATCTACAGCTGCATCAGAGTAACAATCGCTAGTAAGTAGTAGAAAAAAATTATAATAGGTATATAACACATAAAAACTAATCCTTTTGGTGGTAATAATAATTATGACACAAGGATTTTTGTATATTTAGGAAGCATGTGCAACGAACATAAACACAAAGAAGGCTACTTACCCTTGTCTAACGACCCTAGCAAAGGTAGACATGCTGGGAGTATTTTACGTGAGAATAGCTTCCCCTTGGTCATTGTGTTGTGTTCAATGCTGAGGGCGGACCCCTGAAAAACAGCATCGGCGAAGATCATATGGTGTCTGGTGTCAGTGTCTGTGTGAGTGGACTCACGTGAATGTTGGTGTGACACATTTGGTTTCCTTTCTTAAGAGCCGTCCTTTGCCTTATGGAACAGAATTTCAAGCCAAATGTGAAGTCTGGATTACGATTTCGACTCTAATCTTACCGAGCACGATTTCTTCACTGAAACAGTAACACAAGAATCGAAGAAAATGAGGATTGGATTCTATGCAGTTTTATTCTGCTGCCTGATGTACGGTAAGTGGACATTGAAAATTGATCATGTATGCCTTTTAACAGGTGCTAACTTTGGAACACGCTTGATTGTATTAAGTATTCTTTACAATCATAACATCGCCTTTTATAGTTTTAAAACATTTTAAATACTATTATATACAGTCTATACTATAGACTATAGAGAGTCTATACTATAGACTATAGAATACACATCTGCCTCAGGTGCTGTATCTATATTTCGTGGGAGAAGCTGGATGTTTGCATTGTCTGGTACCACTGTAGACAACGTTACATTGAATGTATTGTATTGTATATATCAAGCCTCATTAAATTATTTTCACATTCTTTGTCAAGTCATAGTAGTGTTTGTCAACAAGGCACTTTAAGCAGATTTAATGACAGTAGTAACAATCGATAGTGTTAATAACGCACGTTAATCCCCTTACTAGTGGCAAAAATCTTTTGCGTATGACCAAAAATAAATTCCAAACCTATGCAAGAAAAACAGGTGACTGCTGCTTGGAGGAAAAACCTTTCTTACCCTTTCCAAACCAACGGTGCAGTCCATGCAACTGCAAGAAGCGCCGCCATGCGTTTTTAGTATAGTACACAGTGGAGCAGAAACAGTAATAATACTTTAATAAATTAATAATACTAATTGGTGTATAGACTTTGCCATCACTGCATCAGAATTGATGAAACAATATCTGCATGCGATTTGGGGTTTATTGCACACGTGTACATTAAGATAAAATAGTAATTTCAACTGTGCTGGCATGTGAAGCGTGGGGGGGGGGAGATTTTACACCAACCTCCCTCCTTTACACACACAGTGTGTGTGTTTTGGAGAGAGAACTGTACTGCTAATACTGTGCACCAGTAGAGTCAGCCACGCTGGGGTGTCTTTCAGATTTTGACCATCACAGCATCTGTAGTGTTTGCATCACGAGTTTGGCCAAGCACTGCATTGGTGCCATATCTGAAACTTTACACAGGCCATTTGACTCCATACATTTAATTACTGCTGTTTGACTGATTTACTGAGTGTATTTGTTGCAGTCTTACTGCTAGTGAGTTTCTGCGGAGTCACTGTGATATAGCATCTTGATCAGCCTACATAATCAAACTGCTGCCAAATGTTCGCAGTCATAGCGATACTGATAGTGATAAACTAAATGTATCCTATGTCTATAAATACTTGAAAACAAATGGGTGACTTGCTATCAGTGCTGTAAAGAAGAAAATACATGCAGTTTTTTACATCACAGAAATGTTGGTCCAATTTTAGTCTTAGTACTAGTAGCCTCAGTGACACGACGGGCAAGCTGGTCCATTAGCATAAATACCATCCAGATTCTATGTTGTGTTCTGCTTTTTTTTTTCCTGTCAAATATTGGATTCTTCTCACTACTTTTGTTTACATGCTTTAAAAAGTGTGCCATGTACCAAAATGTTCACAATTGTTTGTGCTGAAAAATCTTTTCCCTTTATAAGATCACCACATAAACAAGTCTTTATATGCAGTAAGGTCAGAGAGTGTTCTGACAATGTGGTTTCTCTTTTGAATTTTTTCTTGCCTTCCTCTTCAGGTTCATGTTTACTATTTAGTGTACAACCAAGGGTAATATCTTTGAAGTTTTATAGGCTGTACTATGTTTCTGGATATTTGTTGATGTAGGCACAAACAAAAGGACAGGGAGCATCGTGATTTCAGTAAAGCAGGGATGGGGAGGTTCAAAAAGTTTCAGTCTAGTAACTTTTGAAATTCACTAGCCCACTAAAATTTCTATAACCCTAGGCATTTTGTAAAATTTATTTGTTCCTAGCTGTGAAATTCTTTCTTGGTAACATATTTATAAGACTACAAACAAAAGTACGTACAGTGAGACTTCTTGATTACCACCTTGACAGTTTATGAATACTTCAGTCTCATTTGGGAGAGAACTTAATTAGGAAGGGATGTTTCCTTCAGTGATCCATATGCTGCTACACTGTACTGTACTGCTATGCAGTGGGATATGCATCAGGTGGATAAATGGTAACGCCAATGTCTTCAGCAGTCAGAACAATGGACCAGCAGACACACTGGTGATTTATGAGTTTTAATTACACTGCCAAGATTGCCAGGGGCTGTGAGCTACCGCCCACCATATTGCCCTTGCAAGGATGGTTGTAACAATATCCACTAGATTTCTTTTCTCTGTATTTTCTCTGTATGGAAATACCATCGTGCACTGAAAGTATTTACTTGGAGTTTTTGTATTCCTCTGTTGAGTTCTTCTGCATTTCCCTTGAGAAGAAGCTCCACGGCATGCGTTGTTACTGAATTGCAACAGATCGGTCTAACGGTCACACGAGTACATATTGGATTCATATTCTTGAATAGATCTGGTTGTACGATGCCAACCACGGAGACGATGCCTGTGGAAGTTTCATAGCAAGAACTGAACGATTACTACGTTTTTGGCGCTTGAAGTGGCAAAGAAGGCAGGAGAGGTGATCAATAATGCATTTTTGATGGAGAAGAAAGTGGACACCAAGTCTAGTCCGGCCGTTTCAGTGACTGACACAGACTAGGTTTATTGGTGAAGATAGTGTGTCTGATGAAGACTCTGCGATAACTGACTGATCAACCTACTTGTTGGATAATTGATCCAGTGGATGGAACCACCAACTTTGTTCATAGCATTGTGTGCTTTTCACTGGGTGTAACCATCAACCAGCAGAGAATGTTGCACTCCACATCAAGATCACCGATGTACACAATTTGACCTTGGGCCTGGTTAGCTGGTATTCGAGTTGACTTGGGTTCACTGTGCGGGCTTGACAGTTGACACACCTGACACACTGACGTGACCTCACATTATGGTTATCTTCATTGTTTTTCATTGTACTATTATTACTTTTTAACTAAGTTTTTTTTTATTGTTTTATGCGTCACAATCCCGGATACCCAGTGGTGTAATTTGCATTGTTTCCGTCCATTAATTGGAAACAATTTTGTACTTTTGTGTTGAAGCTCTGTGTACTCACAGTGTGCCTAAGATATACAGTACTCTGCGTGCTGTTCAGTCAATCCTTCTTGCTTGAGCATTTTCACTATGCAGCAGCCAGCTACTGCGGCTACGGTTGATGGTCTACCCTCTTACAGCTGCTCGTGTAAGCTCCGTCGCTGCTACACCAGGGATCAGTTGATATTTACGCAGTATCGAGTGGATCTCACACATGTGGATGACACTTCATCATCCCGCTTCAATTCAAGTTCCGAGGCTGTCTCCTTTGCCCCCAACCTCCAGCATTGGTTCGTCGCTCTGTCGGACCCTGCATGATGTTGGTGGACACTGTCGTCACTTCCCGTGCTTCCACTATCCGACAGAGAAAGTGCACAGGGGGCGACGGCTGGCACCTGGGCTTAGAAGTACCGCCACTCACCCATCTCCATGAAGTCACAAGACTCGTACAGACACGTCTGTTTGTCTGCGGCTTTCATGCTCTTCAATGCCCAGTCAGTCTCCTCTGCCCTACAAGCTCTTAGACGCGCTGAGATCGCGGAATTCATCAGGGACAATAATCACAATGAGATTGACATTATGTTTCTCATGGAGACATGGTTGAGAGAAAATGGGGACGAAGTTATATCATATGCGAAGACTTGACACCACGGGGTTATTCTATTATAGGTCCTTCCCCGATCTGTATCCTAACCTGTTGGTCAGTGTTACGTTCGTCCTTCCGTCTGTGTGTGTGTGTGTGTAGTCGTTGTTCACTAGAGTGTGCCTCGTGCGCGCGAAGTGCGCATGAAATGTGTTATCGCGCGTTATAAATCTACACTATTATTATTTTCCCATCCCTGGTAAAGTGAGGGACCAAGGACAAGGGGAGGTCTTTTTTAAGGGAAAAAAGGCTGTCGTATTACTTTATTAGTGTCAAATGAAAGGAAGACCTGAAATCACATAAAAGGGAGAACATTATAGGAAACTTCAAAAACATGATTTAATGATTCTAGCTGAGAATCATAGCTTATGTAAATGACACAGATGAACATTCTTGTGGACTTAAAAAAGCTTGAAATTGATGCATACATATACAGTAATAAAAGAGGAACAATTCTGAATTGAAACAGGGAGAGGATGGTGTATTCTCAGAATAAGACAATTTTGGATTTTTTCCCCCATTTTTTGCAAGAAGCTTGCTCCTCTGTACATTTGTGTGATAACTGTATGTTAATCTTGGTGATTATTTGCTTGTACTTCTGGAACAGAATTAATAGACTAAATGTTGCCACATCGTCTTGAATTAAACCAAAGAATGTTTAATTTCCCACATATATGCATTTCTTGAAACAGTACATTTTGGACATGCTCAACAGATTTGAAGAACTCATGAGGTAAAATGTATCGTTTATTTTAATACCCTCCTCGCCCCAGCACACACACACACACACCCCCCCCAACATTCTGTATCCATGTCTTATGGCTGATTCAGTGATTGTATGCAGCAGGTGTTACTGCAGTGACTCTGACATTCTCAGAAACAGACCTGCAGATTGAAACTGGTGAAACTACTCAACTCATTCTTTACATCAGGTACACATTTTGGGAGTAACTTGGTATCTAAAGTTTTGCAAAACTGTATGCCTACTGTGATCAGCTACAGCCGGAATTAAGCCAATTAGGTGGGATCTGTTTTGACATGTTTCTCATACTAGAAAATGATTTTTAAAAATTACAACATTTAAGTACCACCAAGAATTGGATGGTACGTTTAGGCATTGATGATAAGTTTTTTTAAAAATTTCATTTGTATATGTATAATGGGCTGTAGGGAGAACCAGTTGTTGAAAGAAAAATGTTGATAGTACCATTAGATACTGGGTTTTTTTTTTATCTGTTAAATGGAACATGGAAAGAGAGACTGATCTTAGATCTTAACATTAACAAAGAGATGTATTAGAGGGTGACTCTGGGTTTTTATTTTTGAAACAGTGGCAGTCTGAATGCCAGCACAGACTTGATTTTCACCTACCAAGTTGGGGACAGCATCAGATTTGTAGATGAAGGACAGATCATTTCTCCGCTGCCCAATCTCACGCTGTATCCTGGGAACAAAAGCAGAACTGTGGATATCAAAGGACTTAATGCCGGACATGTTACAGTGGGAGTGAATTCTTCAACATCATACCTTGAAGAGTCAGTGCTAAAGAAATCTGTGGAAAGTAAATTACAGGGTCACACACACAAATGAATGAATGTGTGGGGGTGTGTGTGTGTATGTGTGGCAGGGGCTAGGGAAGTTGGATTGGGTCGCAGCATGTGGAGGAGGATGGATATATGGCATAAAGATGATTCCAAGGTGGTCAACAAGGAAATAAAAATAACATTTTCAAAACGTTTTCCAGCTTGTCAAGAGCATTTATCCGAATCAACACTGTGCACAGTGCTGCGCTTGTTGTGATCAACGCAGTCATTGGGTGGCTGTACTTTGCGGCCTGGTCTGTCTCCTTCTACCCACAGGTGTACATCAACTGGAGGCGAAAAAGGTGAACTTCAAACAAAAGTGGGGGCGGGGGGGGGGGTGCAGTTCATTATTAAAATCTAGCATCTGATATTTTTTGGAAAAACAAGAATTAAAAGAATCCAGAGTAAACCAAAGCCTGACATCTCATCCAGGATGACAGAGAAATTGGGGTGGGCATGGTGTACATTATTACAAATATTGAAGGTCATGCCTGCTGCAACAGGCCTTGGGTCTAATGGACACTGAGATGCTACGAGCCAACCTTCAGAAGCTGGTTTGCAAACAGC
>SMGT01016067.1:29719-48123 GCA_004794575.1 Lanistes nyassanus
GGACATGAGGTGGGTATGTCCTAAACAAAGATGCATCAGGACATGAGGTGGGTATGTCCTAAACGAAGAGGTGTCAGGACATGAGGTGGGTATGCCCTAAACAAAGATGCAACAGGACATTAGGTGGGTATGTCCTAAACAAAGATGCATCAGGACATGAGGTGGGTATGTCCTAAACGAAGAGGTGTCAGGACATGAGGTGGGTATGCCCTAAACAAAGATGCATCAGGACATTAGGTGGGTATGTCCTAAACGAAGAGGTGTCAGGACATGAGGTGGGTATGCCCTAAACAAAGGCGCATCAGGACATGAGGTGGGTATGTCCTAAATGAAGAGGTGTCAGGACATGAGGGGGAGGACAACATCACTGGCCAACTGAAACAAAATCCTTTTCAAAAAGTCCAGCAAGTTGGTTGCAAGTGCTTCATAAGAGCAGTACATGGCACCGAAGATAGCGCTGCAGACTAAACCAGTCATATGAACGTTATCAGACAGAAGATTTTCAGTTTTTAGAAAAATGAACTACTGCAATTTATTGATAAAATGTCTTCTTTTCTGCATATCACTAATTGCACACCATTTCTTTTTGTGTTCGTGCTGGCTACATTCAAATTTCAACCAAAGGTTACTGAAACAGCGAACATTTTCCAAAGTAAAACTTCTAGCTAGTGCCTGAAAAGGCTCTATCAGAATTGTATCCTAAACTAGAAAGAGGTATAAGTACAGAACTGAAACCTTTACTTTGCAGACAATATACCCCGTTGCTTTTTTCTTTTGTTTGCAGATAAAACTCTCCCACTTTTTTTTGCAGGGCAGAAAAATCACAATGTGCAAAGTTGCACTGAATCACTATCTGTCCATCTAAGTCAGCTCTGAGTCAGAGAGGCAGTCATTATACAGAGATGATTTATACAGCAAAAGGTATCGGTTTAAAAAAATTGGTCTAAGAAGGGGTCCTAACAGGGAGGGACTTATTGAGGAAAATCCACTTTAGTCAAATGCATTCTCTGACCTGAACTCTTGAGTTAGAAAGTGGTTGGAATATAGAATTAAAAATATTCAACGAGACAAACAGTACCACACAAACATCATATTGCAATAAAATAAACTTATCAAAATGACAAAGACTGTAAGTGTCCAAATATTGGGGTCAAAATTTAGTTTACCTTTTCTTTGCATGCTTTCCATTGATTTCTTTGCCACCTGATGTGGATAACCAGGGTGAAGAACATGAAGATGAGGCATCTGGTAATGGTGATGGTTTAGCACAGCTGAAAGTCTTGTTGAACACAGGTGATACAACTCCTTCATCCAATGAAACCAGTGCTTCTACAAACATAAATAAAAGTCATGCCCTCAAACCAAAATTTTCAACACATTGTAACATAATGGTCCCTTAATGAATCCCTAGATACATTAGCACCTGCAGGAAGGCAGCTGCATTATTTAGCATATATAATCAAAAATTGTATAAAATGTATAAAAAATAAAGCCCAATTGGTAAGCACTGTAGGCTACAAATTTACATTTTGGAGATATAAATCATATATGCTACTGTAGTATATATCTCCAAAATGCATATCTGTATTTTTTTCTACAGCATTACTCCAAGCGCTCTTAGTCTGTGAGTGAGAATTTTGTGTGTGTTGTGTCTGAACACATCTCTCACACAAACGACAAAGACGCACCCACACACACAGCTATCCACGGAATATTATGAAGGAACACAGCGGACGCTCGCAAACCAAACCAATTTGGAGACATTCTTTTATAAGTAAAAATAAATAAGACCCACCTCTGTTATTCTGGATACGTAAGAGACAAAAAAAATTAATACCTTGCGAGGTCCCTGGTGAGTGTGGCGATGAGCTGTCTGCTAGCATTACACCATTTATCTGACCACCGCTAACACTATCGTTTGAGGAACTGTCGGTGTGGTTTAATTTTGACGATGGTCGTTTCACAAAACGATATTTCAGCAAACTACTCAAAGTTTCTTTGTCTGACATTTTGGCTACTCACATCGGCACTTGCTTCAGAGTGAATATGACTTTATCGTTCGTCAATTTTGTGCTTCGCACTCACTGTTACAGTCATTGAAAAAAGAATTCTTTGTCCTCAAGCATAACTTCTTTTAATAGGAACACTTCTTTACACAGTAAACAGACTTTCAAGGAGTCGGTTTGCTTTCAAAAATGGTATCAGAGATTATAAAACCAAACAACACCTAGCCCGCCGACCACCGACTACCATTTTATTGTTTTTCGTTGCTAGAGAGTTCTAATGACTGTGACAAGAGTTATCATTCCTGCTTAAGGGGGCAGGGAGGGGAGGTAACATCCAATGACAGGTGCATACAAGTGAACATCATAGGTCCGTGTGAACAAGGTTCCTTCAGACAAGTTAACCTGCTGCCATACGTAGGACCAGTACGTGGGACTGATGTCGCATCACAGGCTTCAGTCTCATCCAGTCACAATATACTGACACCGGGCCAACCAGTCCAGACGTCTTGGCAAAGTGGTGGGGGCTGGACGTAATTTCGCCCCACCACCACGTAAAAGCGCAGAACAACTGGAGCCAATCAAATGACGAGCTCTATTTAGGATGTGCAAAAAGCGGAGCCAATCAAATGGCGAGCTATATTTCGAAGGTCTTTCCAGGGGCGGGGGGAAGGGAGGGAGAGGGGGATGTTTCGGGAGGAGGGGGGTTATGGGGAAGGGTAAGGGGTGGGGTTAGGGTGGAGGTCAGGAGTAGGGTATAGGTGGGGGTTGGGGGAGGGGTGGGGTATAGGCAGTAAAAATCTTCCAGGAAACTGCAAGGTTTTCAGTGGTGACCCTACGAGATTAGCATATTTTACGTAAGACTATTTTGATTGGCTCCAGTTTTTCTGCGCTTTTTCATGCTCTTAGCATAGAAATTCGAAATATTTTATTCGATCGCACGGGTCCGATTTTAATAGATTTTTTCCAAGCTGTATAAATGTACAATCGGACGTATTTGATTGGTGTTGATCGGGATGGAATTTCTAGGCTAATCTGTGGTTGATGGAGGTCAGTTCTATATGCCACCATGTGCTACGTACAGAGGGGGATTCGGGTCCAATTTTCGTCGATTTAAACAAGCAATATAATCATACAATTGTTCGTATCTGATTGGTAATGATCCGTACCGATTTTCTTGGGTAAATCATGATCGATTTTGATGTTTGTGTCAGTGTGTGCTACAGTCTCAGCATGTGCGTTTCTGGTCCGATTTTCATCAATTTTCTACGAGTATAAACGTACAATTGGGCGCACCTGATCAGTAACGATCGAGATCGATTTTTTTGTTGCTAAAACGTGATTGATTGAGGTCGTTTTGTGCCAACGTGTGCTACAGAGTCTCAGCATGTCCGATACGGGTCCGATTTCTACTTTATTCGATCACACGGGCTCAATCTTCATCGATTTTTTCAAGTGGTATAAACATACAGTCAGGGATACCCGATCGATACCGATTTTCTTGGCTAAGACGCTATCTGTGTAACCATCTTTAGGTCACCAGGTCGCCATAAGAGTTACTCCCCTCGGCATCTTTTCTAACTTGGGGAAAAGCTTTTGAATTTAAAACAAGGGAACTGGACCAAGCTAAGACATGACACAGACAAAGACAATCTACATGTTTCGGGGCACTACCCCTTCATCAGGACGACACAAAAACGACGAAAAAACGACAACAACGAAGACAGAAGAAAAAGACTTAGCTTCAGTAGATGTGGCGCATAGGCTGGACAGCAGGAAAATGACTAAGGGACAGTGAGTAAACAGGGTTAAAAAGAGGGGCAGCCAATCGCCAGGTGGGTAGGAAAGGGTAGGGAAGGGTAGGGGTGGAGAGGGGGCGGGGTGGAGAGAGAAGCGTGGGTAAGGGGGGTGTCAGTGTGGGAGAGAAGGAGGTGAGAGAAAAGAAATAAGAGAGAGAGAGAGAGAGAGAGGAGGGGTAAAGAGAAAGAGGAAGGTGGAGGGTCAGTGTTTGAGGTTGAGTCCAGTGGGTGCCATGGTACCGAAATGGGTAATGAAGTAGGATTCCATATTCTTACGGTCAATGGAATCGCCCTTCATTCTCCAGATACCACAGACCCTCATGTTGTCGGCTGTATGTGGGGGTGTACTGAAGTGGCGTGCAACTGGTGTGTTTCTGCGGTGTTTGGTGTCAGCCAAATGTTCTGTGAAGCGGGTGTTGAGTGTGCGTTCTGTCTCCCCGATGTAGAATAAAGTGGGACAGAGGGTGCATGTGATGGCACATCGGGGAGACAGAACGCACACTCAACACCCGCTTCACAGAACATTTGGCTGACACCAAACACCGCAGAAATTTAAGATAGATTTTACTCCAAGCGGCAGTCACCTGTTTTTCTTGCACTTGAAAAGCTTTTGGGTGGGGACAGAAATGTAGTCCCTCAAACAGACAAATCCATGTCTGTGGGACAAAGGTTATTATGTGGTAAAACCACCTAAGATCACACTAGAGCTAAATGTTGTATTACCTGAGTGAGAGGCAAAGATCCTGGAAAATCCCAGCGGGAATACACGTGCGGGCGATTTACGCTCTTGCACTATTAGCGCGGAAGGGTTTGGAACCCACGTGCTCCCGGGAGCTGTCCCTCGATCAGTCTTCTGGGCTCAAGCGGTTGGAGGGCTCACATGAGCTTGAAAAAGCGCAGAAAAACTGGAGCCAGTCAAAATAAGTCTTACGTAATGCTAATCTCTTAGGGTCACCATTGAAAACATTGCAGCTTCCTGGAAGATCGTTACTGCTTATACCCCACCCTACCCCTACCACTAGCCCCCACCCCTTACCCTTCCCCTAACCCCCCTCCCGAAACATCCCCCTCTCCCTCCCCCCGCCCCCGGAAAGACCTGCGAAATATAGCTCGCCGTTTGATTGGCTCCGCTTTTTACACATCCTAAATAGAGCTCGTCATTTGATTGGCTCCAGTGAATTAGAGCTTTTACGTGCTGCATCGCAACCTTCCTGGTGCGTCTCCTTGTATGAGGCCACTACACCTCTCTCTCTCTCTCTCTTGTTTGCTTTCCTTCGCCTCTTTTCCTATCCCCTCTATCTTTTTCTGGGTTTAGATGGTCTTTTAATAGTTGACTAAAAGTGATTAAGTTAATTTTTGGCTTTGAATTCTTTTTTTTCAGTAAGGAGAGAATCTGCGTGTGTGAAGAGCTAGCCTCATCCCCGTACCAAATATCTTTGGTAAGACGACGTACACATTAGCGTGTTAATTTTCCGCTGGTGTGCACCGATTACATCTGTTGAGGTCATTTTTGTGTCAATGTGTGCTGCGGAGTCCCGGCATTTCGAATTGGAGTCCGTTTGTCACCTTTTTTGAATGGTTCATGCCCGATTGTATTAGATGGCACACGATTGTAGGATTTACCGACCGATACTTTTTAATGAGACAGTTTAGAGTAACTTACATCCAAACTAAGGTAACCACATCGTGGAGACTAGGAATAATATAGATTGATCGTCCAGGGAGGGAACTGACAAATATATTACTGTTGTTTGCTTGTACATGCACATACAGACGCTTCTCAAGTTCTATTTTACAACAGACCCTGCGGGCCACAAGGGACGCAACTCGTCTAGGGAGAGTTGTTCCCCTTACGGTGACAGTTTTTCAATAAGGCGCAATGAAGGAGATGACCATCTTTATGTACTGTAAAGGCTTTGCTTATATCTTATCATGCAGCGGGTTCCCTCGATAGGTCTGTTCGTAGAGTCTCGGAGTATCCCGTGGAAAATTGATGGTTCGCATCCAGATCTGGCCAGTGGTTTTTTTCCCCCTTGAAGTTATGCATTGTGTAGACATTGACCATCCCCAGACATTGAACTGCTAGTTGTCAGTTGTCAGCACTCGCTAGTGAGCGGGCTGACTACATTTAATAGGGATCCTCTGTATGCACACGTTGTGTACCGAGGGTTAGCTGTGTGAAGACTAGCGTCGTTAAAAAGAAAGGGATGGCAGATCTTTTTTGAGGATCTGCCAAGTTCCTTTCTTTCGGCCCTCTCTTTGCTACGTGTTTAGGTACGGTAAGCTCCCTTGGTCACATGCGTCTGCATACGGTTATGCTGAGCGCTGCCAGTACTTCTTGTTGGAGTAATCATTCGATAATTTAAAGCGCTCGGTCCTCATTTGTTCTTTTTCACGTGGTTTGTGAATCCAGTTTTTGTTAAAGATGCTTAACCCTTTCCTAAATAAAAGTATGTTGATCGCAGTACCTCTTGAATAGATTTAGCACGGCAGTGAGGATCTAGAAAGTACAGAAATATAATATGGACCAGACTGCCTAGAAACTCTTTTTCAAACTGTAACCGGCACACACGTGGCCCAAATGGCGAAGACCAAATTTACCAGTGTGCGCCGTTGCAAGTTACAAAAGAATTTATTTTACGTGGGCTCAATCCCGGTTTAGGCACTCACTCACACAGGCGTCCAAACTGCAACCTACTCAACTACAGACGCGTGATAGCAACACACATGACATGTATTAACATAATGTTTCGTATGTTTAAAACATTTCAAAAGATCACGCTTGCGTGTCACGCTCAGCACAACCAAAGCGATGTATCTAAACCGGTTGCAACTATCATTTGCATTGTAGCAACTAAGAACAAAGTACAATGTACTTCAAGTACTTGCCTGCACAAACAGAACCACAAGGCCTGCAGGCGTAGCTGCACAGCCGATGTTACCCCTAGGACGGTGTAGCAAAAAGAGGCCGAGAACAGCGGTTCCCGCGCGATCGGAAATGTTCCCAGTCGCGGTCTCACGTGACTTCCGGTCGCAGTCTCGCGAGACTTACAATTTTTATTACACTATTTTCTCACAAAACTATTTCTTAGTACAACTCAATGAAAAGTAATACAACAATCTTTTCAGGGGGGGGGGGGGTTGTACAAAACCAAAAGACACAGGACAGAGCCAAAGTCCATTAACACATTGTGTAACATTATGCACCCCGTACCCTATACTTTTCCCCCTCTCCCTCCCTTTAGGCTGATGGAGAGTGTGTCAGCCTAGCTGAGGGAGCAGGGACTTGATAGCCTAGCTAGCTGAGTTAGCAGGGACTTGATAACCGGCACGCTGGGGAGGCCACCGGCCAAGGAATGTAATGGCCGAGAAAGTACATTAGTCTCTGCGAGTCTGCACCTGGAAGGAAGGAGGAGCCAAGCCAGAAGAGTGAGCCGGAGAGCGAGTCTCACGGTAGGAGACCTGTCTGTTAAGCAGAAACCGAGTAGTTGCTCACAAACGATTGGTAGGTGGAAGGTAAATGACCAAGGGCAGGCCTGCAACAAGGGGTCTGTAGAGATTTCAGACCAGAGCGACCAGTGCACCGACCAGGGTAGATGGTCAGGAGGGCAGGCCTGGACAGGTTGGAACCCACACTGCCTATGGTAATTTGGGCTGATGGATTCTGAAATTCGAGGGAAGGTGTCTGGGAGGAATGTCCCCTTCTAGACATAAACACCGCCCCGAGTGTACAGACACAGAGCTACAGTTACAACCAGACCCAGAGAGAACGTTAAGGAAGCGGACCCTGTGGGGCCAGAAGGGCCGTGGAATTGTGTCGCCCAGAGCTTTGTGGGTTGATTATTGAGGATCTGATAAACTGGATGAAAAAGTAGCCATGAACTGACTGAGAACTCAACGGGCAAATACGCATGCAGTGGTGTAGACAGACGTTCGTCGTGGAGTAGATACGTTGAAATCGAGCTTAAATGTTCAAGGAGTGAAGGCCGCTCAGATGACGTGATGAGAACAGTTAATTCCACTAAACTATCATGAAGCCGAGAGTTAGAAATGTTCTTATCACTAGACTTTTACGAGGTCGTAAAGTTCGGACGGCGCGCCAGGCCATTGCCGGTAGTTTTGATATTGAGAAAATAAACTGTTTTGTAACCAGAACCATTCTCGTGTCTGCACGAGCAGCAGCCGCGTGGGTGTGGACGTGAGCGAGGAGGTTACAATTTATTAAACGGGAACAAGTAAAAGGGAGAATTAAAGTGAAGTAGGAAAGTGAATGATGGAAGGATGGGAGTTCCGAAGGATGAAAAAATGTCAGTTAATAATGTGGCGACACCCCTAACAAGGAGTTGAAAGTCAGCACGAGGGTTCGCCACCAACGTCACACTTAGCTGACTGTCCGACTTGTGACGTCACCGTGTGCCCAGGAACGGCGAACTCCAGAAGTCAAGGTGACGGGGAGTCGTTGCCGGACAACACTGAAGAAAGGCGATGGCGGCGTCGCCAGCCGACGATGAAGTCCAGCAAAGAACGCAGAAAAACGACGAGGCGGAGGTAGATACGGGTGCAGCAAGGGCAGCAGCGAAATACAGCCAAGGCAATGGTGAGGTAGCGGTGCAGGCCCCCCTTTCACCAGACCTTATAGGACACGCCATTCTATTGGCTGTAAGCCTTCTCGTCACTGATTGGTGGTATACCAAGCTCTATTTCCCACACACTGTGCGTCCCCTTTCCCCACTTTTCTACTGTACAGCGACCATGATGGACCAGCGTCAGTTAAGCGTCAGTTAAGTGACCCATTTTATTTGTTATTTGTTGTTATTTACGTTTGCTAAAGAGTTCTAATGACTGTGACAAGAGTTATCATTCCTGCTTAAGGGGGCTGGGGGGGGGGTAACGTCCAGTGGCAAACGAGGTGCATACAACTGTCATTCAGACGAGTTGCTACACGTGGGACTGATGTTGCATCACAGGCTTCAGTCCCACCCAGTCCCACACCGGGCCAACCAGTCACGATATACTGACACTGGGCCAACCAGTCACGATATACTGACACCGGGCCAACCAGTCACGTTATACTGACACCGGGCCAACCAGTCACGGTGTACTGACACCGGGCCAACCAGTCCTATATTACTGCCAGACGTCTTGGCAAAGTGGTGGGTGGTGGACATCTCGCCCCACTGCCTGACGGCCCCATGCTTCATGTGGTGAACTAAGGGAGGCGAGAGAGAGAGTGCCGGGGAAACCTAACCTCTGATCTAAAGGAGGGGGAGGGGTGCAAACCTTCGTGGAGCGCGCACTGACCTCGCTCACTGCCTCCGGTTGTCCAGCGCACACAGGCACACGCACAAATTCTCTCATGATGGCTCTTGCCAAAATTTCCTTGACATTTCACCCCCCCCCCCCAAAAAAAAAAGTTGTCCCCTTGATCAAGCCACAAGTACCCCAAACCTAAGCGGCTCAGTAAATTCGTGTTGTCTAAGTCTGAACCCCACCTCTTCAAAAAAAAACAAACAAACAAAAACTCCTAGCATCTCGGCGGGATAAGAACCTACGAGATCTACTAGTACATCCTAAACTCAAACCGACCACCCCCTCCCCCCTTCGTGCGGCTCCACCCCGTGCAATGTCCCCCACTGCCATACTTGCCCCTACCTGAGCACCAACACAACACTCCACACACCCAATACCACCTTTGTCATCAAACACAACTTCACCTGCACTAACAGCAACATCGTCTACGCCATCACATGCACCCTTTTCCCCACCCTGTTCTACATCGGGGAGACAGAACGCACTCTCAACACCCACTTCACAGAACATTTGGCTGACACTAAACACCGCAGAAACACACCAGTTGCACGTCACTTCAGCACACCCCCACACACAGCCGACAACATGAGGGTCTGTGGTATCTGGAGAATGAAGGGCGATTCAATTGACCGTAAGAATATGGAATCCTACTTCATTACCCATTTTGGTACCATGGCACCTACTGGTCTCAACCTCAAACACTGACTCTCACCCCCTCCTTTTTCCTTATCCCCCTCACCCCTCCTTCTGTCTCTTTTACTTTTTCTCTCACCTCCCTCCCACTCTCTCTCGCACACCGACACCCCCTTACCCACGCCTCTTTTTTCCTCTCTCTCTCTCTCCCCGCCCACTTTCCACCCCCACCCTTCCCGGCCCTTTCCTACCCACCTTGCGATTGGCTGCCCCTCTTAATCGCTATCCCTTGGTCATTTTCCTGCTGTCCAGCCCACGCGCCACATCCACTGCAGCCAAGTCTTTTTCTTTTTCGTTTTTTCGTCGTTTTGTTGTGTCGTCCTGATGAAGGGGTAGTGCCCCGAAACATGTAGATTGTCTTCGTCTTTTTCCTTTTTCTAGCTTGGTCCAGTTCCCTTGTTTCAAATTTAATTTGGACTTTCCTCCAAGCGGCAGTCACTTGTTTTTCTTTTATATTTTAGATACAGCTGGTATGACCGACGCGGCCGGGTGGGGGGGGGTTTGGGAGAAACCGGCGGTCTCCTGCCTCGACCACCGATGGAGGCACTCGGGAGCGAGTAGAATAGTCTTCTGTATGATAAGGCCAGGATGTGTGCTTATACACACTTATGACGTAGTCTTCGGACTAATTTCGCGTTGTGCGGGAAGGAGGTCGTATTCGAGTGTGTGTTTGGGAGGAGTGGGGCGGGCGAGCGGGCGGGTAATACCTCCTGGTTATTTTTCTTTTCTGTTATGGCAGTGTGTGTACGCGGGGTGTATACGAGTACCCAGTTAAAGTACCCCTATCCTTCTGGACCTGTACCTGAGCTGTGCGTGTAGGTATGTCTGCACGTAAACACGTAACATCATAAGTTATTGTAATTCAATAACTCCATTTTGTTCTTACCAATTTTTATTCAATCGACATGCTGAAAACACCTTTGAAATGGTTTTTTTCCCTTAAAAAATGTTACTGCATTTGCTGATCCTATCCGCGCGGACTCGATCTGTAGTACCGTGTGTATCTGTATAGATTTTAGTAATGCGAGTGAAAAACGTTTTAAAAACGTGTTTTAGCATGTTGCAACAATAATAAATAAATAATAGTTATTATTATTACTACTACATTAAAATAGTACATAATTATAATAAATATTAATAATTATAGATGATGATGATGATGATGATGATGATGATGATGATGATGATGATGATGATGATGATGATGATGATGAAATAATCGCAATTACACAAAAGCAGCTCTCTGAGTTTGTAAGAAATAAACCACGCACAACTATTAATGACCCCACATCTATTTTATGATTCATTTCAATTTTTGCCTTTGGGTCGACGATTTCCCGCGCTACGACTTGCGAAATATTCCATTATTACGCTTGTTTAAAAGGACAATAGATTGTATTGTATTGTATTGTATTGTATTGTATTGTATTGTATTGTATTGTATTGTATTTGATGTGACGAATAATACGACGGACAGTATCAGTGTGCGTCAGTCTCCACGTATTTCGCAATTTTTACATATTGCGTCAGACACATAAATCGTACGTAAGCAAAGACGCAAGTGAAACCTCGTCGAGGCTCTGTCAACACCCTCCGCCCTCCTTTCAAGAACTTACGTCACTACTGGCACAAGTACGCGTCATGGAAGGGGATTTAACTTCGTTTTGACGTCAGTAACGATGTTCCGAAGAGCTCGTGTCACTACAAGCTCTGGCACAGAGTATCAGTGCCGCATTCGTGGGGACATTTCGCTGCAGCCTATGACCGCATCTGGTAGTGCGTCGATTGCGCTGGAGTCAGCAAGATGCACACTTGAACAATTTTTACAAAAATCTCCATTATTATCAGCTGCGTTTTGTTGTTCTCGGTCTCAAAGAATACTCGTCTTGTGCCTGCTGTGTACGTGCTATCAGCCAAGCTGAACGACCATTGGTCACCAAGTTTATGGGACAAAGACGCTATAGTGTTCTCCGTGTGTTTTGCTCCTGCTTTCACAACACATCTGACAAAGCAAATATCACACAGTGAAATACCTACCTGCCCTGCAAGCCTGCATCAAGTTTGAGCATACAGGGTCTAAAGCCTTGTGTTAGAAATCACGCGATTCAGTCGTGATAAAGACATTCAACGTGAAAATCTGGCCCTCTTCACTCAGACTCAACTTGAGACTGTAAGAGTCTTAGATTAGATCCAAGATGAAAGAGCAGCAGCAACAACAACAACAACAGCAGCAACAACAACAACAGCAGCAGCAGCAGCAGCAGCAGCCAAAGTAAGAATATGATAGTTTGATATCTATCAGCCAAAACCTATACATGATTATCGCGATTGGTTGCTTATTTTATTTAAGATGGACGGTGCTCCCATCTCCTGGCGATTTGGCGCTGGGGTGAAGACTCTTTTATAACCTTGCACTAAAACATCCACTAGAATGATGTTTTAGTGGAACATCCACTAGAACTGCAGTAAGACGGTCAATGAGGAGAGACCGATTAATGTTCAGGGAATGGCTGAATGGAGTTTGCACCATGTAGTCCTTTGCCACTGTCAGATCTGAATCTGCAAACTTGGACACTGCTCTGAGGATGTACCACCTACTGTGATATGCAACAACCGCCTCTTCCACTAGCCCTGGACTACTGATCGTTTTTTTGTTCGAGGGTTTAATCCTGGGGTTGTGGAGAAGACATTAACATTGCATATCAGTTTCTCTTGCACTCTTGGCATTTCTTGCAGCTACCAAAGCATGCCACAAACACTGGCCGGTTCAACTTTCTGGACAGTTCCATCCTGTTCTGGAAACTTGTGCCAATTTCCAGGAAAGTCTGCTGAACCATTCAGTCCTCCCCAGACATAAAACCTGCCTCTCCACATCGACAATTACTGTAGCTATCAGTATGGTATGGACTGTGTTACTGCACGCAGCTATCAGTATGGTATTATGTTAATGCATGCAGCTATCAGTATGGTACGGACATTGTAACTCAGTGCAGCTATTAGTATGATACTGTTGCTGTACCTATAAGTACCTTACCGACTGTGTTACTGCTCAGTATGGTGTTGTGTTACTGCAGCTATTAATATGGTACCGACCGTGTTCCTGAAGGCATCAATATGCTACTATGTTACTGCAGGTACCAGTATGGTACCAAGTGTTTTACTGTAGTATCAGTATGGTACCAAGTGTTTTACTGTAGTATCAGTATGGTACCAAGTGTTTTACTGTAGTATCAGTATGGTACCAAGTGTTTTACTGTAGTATCAGTATGGTACCAACTGTTTTACTGTAGTATCAGTATGGTACCGAACGTGTTACTGCAAGTATCAGTTTGGCGCCCACTCTTACAGCAGCTATCAGTATGGTAGTGTGTTACTCGATGCAGCTATCAGCATGGTACTGTGTTACTGTATAAACAGTTTGGTTCTGACTGTTACTGCAGCTGTCACTTTGGCACTGATCACGTTACTGTTGTTATCAGGGTATATAACGTAGTGCTTACTGTGTTACTACAGTTATCAGTGTATATAACGTAGTGCTTACTGTGTTACTACAGTTATCAGGGTATATAACCTAGTGCTTACTGTGTTACTACAGTTATCAGTGTATATAACGTAGTGCTTACTGTGTTACTGCAGCTGTCAGTATGGGGGTGCCTTAGCAAATAGGTTCTTAACACGCCGCTTCCCCAGTATTCTTGTCGTGATATGGTCTAAGCTGCTGACACGGCGTTAAATCCGCAAACCCCCAAACTAACCAGTTCAAGCAACCAACAGTGTGTTGTTTGTTTGTCTGTCTGTGTGCTTGTTTTTGTGTTCCTATAGTCCCTGTGTGGTGCTCCTGGCTTCTGCGTATGCACATTCGCTCCTATGTCACAGCGTGGTGTACACGTTTAACAGGAAACTTACAGACAGTACGGCATGTACACGGACAGCTAACTAGTGTCGGCATGATCAAAGTGTTTCCGTCACCGTGAGACTTTTAAAAAAACCTGCTCCTCGATCACATCCTTTTCCTCCTCCAAATTATCGTTCTCATCAAAGTCAGAGGAAATGTTTGGGTGACTGGGTGAATAGGTGTGTGATGCGGGGGTGGGGTGGGTACCTTTGTGTTCTACACTCTAGGCATTGCACGCGTCACAGTGCACAGTCAGTTTGAAAACTGAGATTTTGCACATTGTTGATAGGCGAACGAAAGACAACACTGCAAACTGCAATGGTCCGCAGTCTCGGATATCTAGCGGCACAAATACAAGCTTAGACGCTGAACCTGTTCGGTCTGGGTTTTGTTGCTTAATGCCTCGCCGCAGACTTTATCAGGACGGTATTGCTTAGATAAGTTTACGTGCTGCCACACTGGGACTGCTGTCCCAACACAGGCTTCAGTCCCACCCAGTCACGTTATACTGACACCGGGCCAACCAGTCCTAGTACTCTTCCCTATAGTGCCAGGCGTCTGGCAGGGCAGCTACGAGATTGACAATAAGGGCATAAGGGCACTAACAGCCTGCTGAATGATTTTGAGTCTCAGGTATCTTTTTGCAGAAACATAAGAGAAATGTTTTTCACGACTTCATTCATGTTCATTTTCCATCCGAAGTTATACTGTACTTTGTATTCTTTACGTTAGAGAATAGTTTATGCTAGGAAGTCCATGTTCTGTGCCTGTTACGAAGTATCCTGCAAACGCAATGTTCAAACTCCGACCACGCAGACCTCGCGCCCTTGTTCGACGTTAGTGACGTCAGAGCGATGACACGTCGGCCCTTTGTCCTGGTGATCAAGCCGTCCTGCTTGATCGGTGGGGGAACCAGGCTTCGTGCCTGGAATGAAAGCATATAAGACACGCCGAGAACCCAAATTTGCTTTGATGTGGGAACCATGCTGGGTAGTCTAAAGGTGGCAACCATATTGAAGAGGCACACACAGAAACAGACTGTTCATAATTATCAGCATCTATTTCTTTTTAACCAAACTGCACATACCATGCGCAAGTGCTTGAAAGTATTACACTGTTCAGTATACAGTACTGAACAGCCAGCACAGATGTGCACACTTATCGTATTTAAAGGAAGAAACAGAATATCATATTTTCAACAATCTCGGGATCCCCATACTTATAACGGCAGAATGGAAAGTCGAATCTTCACGTGTGGGGAACATGACAGCAGATATAAATTATAAGCATTCATGCAGCAGCCTCGACAGTCCAGGGCCAGATCAGCTGGGGAAGCCGGCCTAGAGATAGTTTTATGGGCTATTGGTTTCTTTTACGCCGCGTCAGCAACTTAGTCCATATCAGGCCAAACAACTGCCCCTATCAGCACAAATGCTCTTGACAATTTCGCGTGTGCAAAACAGGTGCCGCTTCGAGAGGAAATAAAAGCAGACAAGACGTGCAGCCGCAGCCCACGATTCTCACTGGATTTTGACAAGGTCCTAAGTGTGGTGCCGTGGCAACATTATTGGGAGTCCTTGGAGTGGCAGACCTGCCTGCCTGTCCAGGCCGGACCCTTCCGCTAGAAGAATTCTACAACCCGCGCGTGCTTTCCCCGTGCAAGGACCCCGCCAGTCCCGCGTGTCAGTCTAATATCACAAGCAACAGACAAAAGCTTGGAAGTGACGACAGACAGTGAAGTGGGGCTGACGTTAGATGCAGACCAGAGGTCAGGCGATGTCCCCCCCCCCTGCCCCATTCTCCCTCAGCCACACACCACCCACGCACTCTAGCCGAGATACCCGTTATTAGGCAGATCCCCTTCCACCTTGTTGGTCTTATCGTTACCCCCTCCCTATCCCTTCTTTATCTTTTTTAAACACATAATTCAGGCCCCCACAATCAGCAAAGGCACTCGCTTTGTTGTGCTCGTTCTCTGTGACGTTGCTGACATGAAGATGCCCTCAAAAGGAGACAAAATAGCCAACGAAGCAAGGAAGAACCCCGAAGTTTTAAAAAAGCTCATCTCAGCCTGGCGCAATAACAGTAGGTAAGTTAAGAAAGACGAAGTCGTTGATGCGTAAAAGACGAAGATGATATATGCAGCCTTAGGCGGGTGTGAATGAAATTGAAAGCAGGTGTAAATGTTTGGTGAATAAACGGAAAGGTACGGCAGTTAATGAAGTTAGTGAAGGTAAGATTAAGTGCTTAATAAATAAACGATGCAAAAATGTACATCAGATGGGTGTTAAAGGGAGATAACTGCATGGGGCACGGGTCATCCATACATGACGACCAGCAGAAGCACAGCATGGGGCGCACGTTATCAAAGGTGACATAAGATCCTTTGTATTTCAAGGATGAAAACAGACCACGCCCACAAAAATGAAATAAGGATTACACGGGTTATTTGAATATTAAATCAAGGCAGTGAGCATAACTATAGTGTGCTATAGTAAATATAGAATTTATAAATTATATTATTATTATAATAAACTGAGAAAGAACCATTTTCTTAATAATAAAGAAAAAACGTTATTGTTGAACGTACCACTGTCTGAAGCCCATGGAAGGACTGGAATCAGAAAGCGTGTACCTTACTTCTGAGACTTCGCTGATGAAAGGTACAGCTTATGCTACATGGAGAGGGTGGGTGGGTGTTTGTTGCTGAACAGCTGTCGCAACTCAGGCTTCAGTCCCACTCAGTCACATTATGCTGACACTGAGCCAACCAGACCTAGAACTGTTCCCTATAGTGCCTAGAGTGTTTGGCAGGGCAGCAACTAGACTGGCCAATTTTAAGTCTTATGTATGACTCGGCCGGGATGCGAACCGCCGACCTTCTGAGAAGCGGACGCCTTAACCATTAGGCCAGCGGGGTGGTCATGTTACGAAGCCAACCTGCCAGGTTTCTAAATCTTTCATAATGGCGATGCCTGTTTCAGATGGCTTTTTTTCCGTCAGCCACATGGGGCTTATTTAAGAAAGCGTCCAGAGACATAGAGACATGTGGCTTTTAAATGCATGCGAAAAGTTTGTACAGTATTGAAGTAGAATGACATTTTTGGGTCGTAACTCTATAAAGTATCCCAAACTGGGCTAAGCGCTGGATGATCAGTCGAGTCTGACGATCGATCTACTATGTTGCCTACGACTGCTAGTGCTAGCGAATATATTTACTGCGCTGAAGGTCAGGAGTCGAGGATCTTGTGATGACTCATATGGTGTTTGTCCAGCGTCTGTAAATCTCGACAGGTATTCTACTCCAGTGATGGCTTTGGTTTTACCTGCTGGTATGAACGTGAGAACTACTTTCATCCACCATCTCCAGTCTGTATGCAAGACATAAAGTCTTTCCTGTCTGAATTCGAGTTATGAAAGTAAACCTGCATCAGCATGTCTGCAGCCTGTTGTCAAGGTTCGAAGTCCAGCGAAAGTGAAATACTGGTTTACAAAGGCAGAATTACGTGTTTTCATGAAAACAAGAAGTGTGGTAGTGAAATACAAGCTGACAAAGTTATATGTCGTGCCTTCTTGTTGACAAAGCTACAGCTTCATCCCTTCGAGAATATAAATCAGTGGAAGAGGAAACGAAAAAGAGGTTTACCAAGCCAGAATTTCATGGCTTCATGAAAACGTCTGAAGTGGAATACAGGGAGTCTTCTTTTTAATAATACAGAGTCTAGAATACAGAGGCAATTTATGGCAGTGCGTCTGGAGTGCACTTGCCTTTTTTTCGAAAACAAGAAACCTTGAATACAGATGTCATTAAAAAACAGAATTCTGGAATATAAAGTGTGGCTCTATATATGGTTCATGGATGTTGTATAGAAAACGAGAGGAACCCACCTTTGGTGCGAACACTAAGACACGCAGCGCAGCCCAAGTGCGTACGCTGGGTGCAGGGAGATGGTGCAGTATGGTGACATTAATGACTTCTGGAACCAAAGCCTTTTCACTTGACCCGACACAAAGCACCTTTAGGTCGCGCGAACAAGGCCCAGGTATGACTGGCGCCTGTGGACACGAAGGACCATAGAGGACGTTGTCGTCACCTCACCCTATCGACCCCTGCTACCGGCTGCCGGGGAAGGAGGGCAAGAGAGGGTACCTGTCACCACCAACGTAGATCACGTGTACACAGATACAACGCCGCTAGGCCTTGCCGTCTGCGACTTGTTAGTGGTCATCGATCCTCAGCTGGTGATCGGCAGCCCGCGGTGATGGTGTTGATGACAATGTCGAGAGTTTGGGACAGTCCATTGAATCGATATCAAACGTTTTCCCAGTAACTGGGGAGCTGCGTGCGCTGCCCTGGAGGCTGAAAGAACAGAAGCGACTTTGCCAGTTGCATGGAAGCTACTGCTATTCCCCACACAGTCCACAACAAGGACAGTCTGAAGTACAGTGTGTTTACTATCGGACAGTAGGACAGTCTGAAGTACGGTGTACTTACTAGGATAGTCTGAGGTACTGTGTACTATAGGACACCCAGAAGTACAGTGTACTTACTATAGGACAGCGTGAAGTACAATGTACAATAGGGCAGCCTGAATGGCTGAAGTACAGTGTACTTAGTATAGGACAGCTTGAAGTATAATTTACTTACTATAGGACAGCCTGACGTACAATATTTGTACTTAGTACAGAACCTAATGTACATGT
>SMGT01016067.1:48685-72469 GCA_004794575.1 Lanistes nyassanus
TGCAAATCTATATTTATTATTATTATTATTATTATTTTCCTGAGTTATCACGGCTACTAGTTCTGTCCCCCCCCGACCTTTGTCCCCACTATCAATTAAAGATTTTTTTAACAGAAAATAAAATTATTTGAGAAATCTTTCAGTTTATTTTTCACAATTCAATCTCAGGATGTGATATAGCCAGTTCTGTTTGAAGAGGTCAGTATTTACGGCGTACACAAGTTTTCACGTTTCTTTTTTCTTTTATCCTCAAGGGATATTCACAAAAAAATGTCAAAGAACAAATGCCAATCTTAGTTCACCTGACATTAGAATATACATATATTGATAAATAAACTCAATGATTAATAAACACACAAATAACACGCTCAATCACGCACGCAGATGTACCCACACGCAAGAACGTCGGTAGGCGCCTATTCATCTATTCATTAATGTACTCTACTAAGAAGTATTTTAACAAAATTCACTACCTTGGTCACTACAGTTTTGTTTTTGCAAGAAAAGAGTTTATAAAGTTTAAATGTATTTGGCCGGCTCAAGTAGTATGGTGTCAGTGCGGTGTTGCGTTCAGCTGTAAATTTGTCACATAAGAAAATATAATGGTATTCATCACCTGTGTCTTTTCTGTCACACGGCGTACATAATCGTTCATGCCTAGGGATGTCTTCGTGTCTGAGTTTGTTAACAGGGAAGTTATTATCTAATGTCCAGAATTTTAATAGCAGGCGGCAGTGAGAAGGTGGTAACACTCTGAGATAGGGTTTGGGCTTAAATGATGTTTTGAGTATTCTCTAGTTTGTGTATACCTGTTTTGTGTTTAGCTCCTCGAACCTGTGTTGAATATATTGATCTTGTAAGCATCTGTCTACTTTGTTCTTGAACCATTTATCGGTTACGTTTAAACTATTCTGTTTTAACCATAAGCCAGTCGATCAGTCCCAGTTCTTGCAGTAACGATTTAACCGAGTGAATAAAATTTGAGTGGAGCATCCCTTGTTCATGCAAGTTAAGTAATTCTATATACAGAACTTGAAAATTTACCGTAATTATTTCCACTGATGAGTTTAAACCAAAATCAAAGCATTCTGCTCTTGATATGGATGCCAACAGGAAAGCGTCCGCATTCTCCAAATACCATGCATGATGGAGTTGATTTCTTTAGTTTGAATAACATCTTATAGAATCTTTTATAATTACTTGCAATTTTGTACATAGGTCAGTAACGTATGGTGCCCAGACCTCACAACCATAGGTGAGGATGGGTAGTACCACTCTATCGAAAAGCTCTGTTTGTAAGTCTAGAGGTAACTGTAACTTATTACACCTATATATTTAGTAATGCAAACCTGGCATACATGTATTTGCTATGGATAGACCTATAGTGAAATGCCTCCATCTTTTGTATTATGCATAGTGAATACGAAATTGTGAGTAATGAAAATATTATTAAATCACCAAAAGGAGAGAGATATTAAGCAGTGATTGTAATTTACTCACTTCCATCTGAATAGTCTACAGAGTGCAAGTTTATGTCTAACGCGAGAGGATTTTTTGGTCCTGTGGGTGCTCTTCTTTGGGTATAGTTATACATCATATACGTTTAGTTGATATCTGGTTGTGAGGGAAAGAAGTGTACGTCCCTTTTGTTCCTTTATAATTTTAATTTATTATACATCAACACATCATGCAAAAAGATACCCATATAGTTGGCTTTTGTACATAGCGCGCGCGCGCGAGGTGTATGCCGGTGTCATAAGAAATCTGGTCCGACATGAAGACTGCGCATGCGGGCGTAGAGTGGCAAAGCGCTAACCATATCCGCTAGCCTTAACCCAAATGCTGACACCAAAAACGATTCTAATTTAATAACTGGCAAACTGAACAGCTTTTAAAATATGCTTCAGACGGGTCGTCACCAGATTTCTTGGCGGACTGAATTTCTGGCAACACCGGTGTCGCCTGAAATTTTGGTTCGAGCAACAGCTCTCGCATTACAGATCGTGCATGCGCACGTAAGAAGTGGCAAAATTCAAACTTCAGCCCTAGCGCTATCTTTAACCCTAACCCAATAAAAACGCTTCTGTTTTAATAACTGGAAATCTATAAATTTTTGGACCACATCTACCACTGTAACCACTGACGCGTACGCGTACGCATGCGCTTTCTGCGACTATATATAGACCAGTTTTCTTGGCAGCAGTGGCCAGTTACAGGGCAAAGGAGCATCCCTCTGCAACAGTACCGTCTAAACAATATGCTTACATTATTTCGGGGGCTACCCCAATTCTGAACAAACTTTTGAAAAAATGGAGGAAAGAAAGAAAATATGAGATTCGAACCATTTCGCTAAAAACCAACGCATAACTTTTCGAGTGTAGTGTAGACTACATCGCCAACTTCGCTTTATCCATGATATGCTGCTCTGGTCGTCTCGACCTCTAACCCCACTACCGACGTCAGCCGTGCAAATAGCCACTGTTTTATTTGGAGTATGAGGTCCAACACAGACACTATATTGCTTCCGACGCTTCGCGTGTATTTGTGTGTGGGTGTGCCCTTTGTTGCTATTGCACGCATGCGTGATGTCTCTTTGACCTGGCATGGCAACAGGAACAGCGTAGTCTTTCTGTCAAAGACGCCCAACTATACTGGGCGCATCACGGTGTGTTTAGAGCAGTATCTTCGTTTTAATTTGTTTGAATATTTGCTCGTGACGAGCAAAAAATCGTGAAAAATGGCTGGTGGGAAGAAGGGGTCTGGACCCAATCGAGCGAGTTCGGCTACACCAAGAGAGTAAGTTTTCCCCGACAATGATATTGATCGCGTCATGGATACAATATGGCAGTCGTTGGACACCATGAGTGCGTCCTATCTGTGGTATAAACTAAAGTAAAACTAATATGCTTATCAGGATGTTTGTGAAGAAATATCCAATCACTATAGTTAAAGACCTTCATTTAATGCCCCAGTAGTGTCTGCTCGGTAGTTTGTTTTGAAAATAACAGATTTAAGAATACAGAGATTTGATCATGAGCCTATATAGTACTCACCATGCACCAGTTTTGGGAGTATTGTGTCCACTGATGTACAGTGGTAACTCGATTAATGATACCAATCTGTTCAAGGATGACAGTCTTTCTTCAAATCCATTGTTAATCAAACCATGATTTCCCATAGATTACTACAGGAAATTGCTTAATTTGTTTTGCTCCCTGCCTATGAGGCCACCATTTTGGGTGCAGAATGTTAGAAAAAATGCGAACAGTGATCCCATAGCATGCCAATTGTGTTAGCGATTACCAGTTGCATTGTTAATCAGAGCATGCCTCATTAAACAAGGCTTTTTTGCTCTGCAACCACGGATATACATCCTTGACTAGGCTGGTCGTTAATTGAGGTACCACTGTATCATTAACTGTTTTTTCATAAGTTCTTGTACAGAACTGTTTTCCTTCCATTTAGTAGACAATACTGAACTCTGCCATTATAGGCTAGGCATTTTTTTTTAAAGTTTATGAAGTTGGTGTACAAAGAATTTATTTAAATATACTGATAATGTAACTTGCTTGTTCTCGCCTGTTCTCACCATGCAACCCAACACACAGAGAAACAGAGAAACTTACTACATTTATTTTAAGCTCCTTATTTGGAAACAACAATGGCAAAGTAATGTGTGTGTAGGCTTTTTTTTTTTTTTTGGTGGGGGGTGGATGGGGGGTGGGAATGCCTTCTTCGCAAAATGCTCACTGCACAAGATTCTGTACTTTATTATTCCCAACCCACAAGTTTTACCCTTTTCTGCCAAACAATGTTTTCTGTTTTCTGATGTAAATAAACTTTACTTCTATCATTTTTCCTTGAAGTGCAGAGCGCACACAGAAGTACTGAACTCCCCTAGGAACGTGTCCAGCTCTATCACTCGTCCTTTCCATCGTGCTATGTGAAGCTCAAGTCGCTGGCCAACCTTTCCAGTTTACCTTTTCCCCACTGTGCAGAAGATTAGCAGGAGCATTCACTTGTACTGAAACGCCATATGTTGACACAGAGATCTTTGGGTGGGTTGAGGGATGATAATTTCTGACTGTGTGTGAGTTTATTTGTGCTTATTTCTTCTTTAAGGTACGTTGCCCTTTTGTTTACTGTTTAGACTACACTTCAGCAAGATGTGTGCTGTGCTAAGCCTATCCCCACAGCTACAACTCACTGTGTTCCTGTGCATCATATGGTATTCACCATTCTAGTTCAGTTTGGTTGGATCTGGTGGAGTTGAAAAAAATCAAATGATTGCTTGGAAGGTGTTTTATTTCCTTCCTTGTCTCTTGGGTTCTTTCTTGTGCATTTCTTCCCATCTTAGCTTGATTCCTGGTTTAAACTGCATGTGATGGTGTTTATCATCAGAGGTAGAAACAGAATATTCATTACTGATGGCATCTTGCATTCAGAAATGTCAGTGGCTTGACCCACCTGTGACTTCCAGCACTGCCCTGTTCCCCAAGCCATCATAGAGTAGCAATGAGAAAGCAGTATAACTTAAAGGTGCTTATTGTATTGTAGTGTAGTGTATTGCTGCAGCTGTCAGAGTGTGACTGAAGCATTTATTTATGATAATTTTTCTGTGAATTGACTGGACCTTATAAGGAAGGTGTGAACCGTTGAGACTGATGATTTGTTTTTTGGGATGCTTATTTGTACATAACTATTTAGCAGAGTTTCTGTATTTCTTAAGTGTGGTGGTACAGTTTCTATTGTTGCCTCAGGTGGGCATAGTGCTGACAGTGGAGGAAAAAGTGTTCTGCAGTCTAAGGAGTTCCACAGCATGAACATAAAGGGTCGTTTGATAGATGTGTGTTGTAGAGTTCATCATTTAAATTGCTCATTTTTCTTCTTATATGGCAGCTTATGCTTGCGCCTTTCTGTTTCTGTCATAGTAATATGGGGGTATATTTAAGGTTGAGATTGAATTTGCCCCTTGAATTCCATGAAGGAGATTTAAATTTTTTATTGCTCTGGTAATTCATTCCAAAGGGTCAATGCCAAATTCTGGAAACTGTGGTCACATTTTAGAACCTTTTGCTCTCCTAAAACCCATTCTGGATAATTTTATTTGAGATTTTTGTTATTGTCGTACTTGCTGAAACCTTGATCTGCATGTTATTGCCTAGTTCTGGAATGTTCTACTTCTGTATGGTTTCTGGACATGTACCCAGCAACACTGGCTTGGAAAACAAATAGACCGCAGAAATAAGTGTATTGGGTCTTCTAGTGTTTATGTTTATGTCTAGTGTTTGTGTCATATTTTAGTCTGGTGTGAGAGAAGGGGTTAGCCTTCAAAGGCGTCCCTTCTGATTGTCTGGATGTTCATGCTGTCCTTTCTGATCTTTCTCCTCTGATTGTCTGTCTGGATGTTCATGCTGTCCTTTCTGATCTTTCTCCTCTGATTGTCTGTCTGGATGTTCATGCTGTCCTTTCTGATCTTTCTATTCTGATTGTTTGTCTGGATGTTCATGCTGTCCTTTCTGATCTTTCTGTTCTGATTGTTTGTCCAGGGCCACTTCTGCAGCAGCCAGTATAAGCATTCCAGAGCAAAAGAAGAAAATTGTCATCTGGCCAGAGTGGAATGATGTTGATGTCAACGCAGAAAAATGGGTGAGAAACCTTGTCTGCTCACAGGTGGTCTGTTGTCTGCTCACGTCTGTTGTCTGCTCACGTCTGTTGTCTGCTCACATGTTGTCTGTTGTCTGCTCACATGTCTGTTGTCTGCTCACATGTTGTCTACTCACGTATGCTTCTGTGTTATGTTTCCATTTCTTTGCACAGAAAGTGGTAGTGGTGGCCCTACTTGATCATTTGCAAAGAACAAAAATGTGCACAAGCTTAAATAAATAGAAAGTATTAAGGTCACTGAAATTTCTGACTGTAGAAATTTGACTTGCTGTTCTCTGTCAGATGAGAAAAGCTTGCTTGTAACCTACTTCAGAATGTTCTTGGTGGTGACTCAATCATGGAGGTTTGATGCTTTTATCAAAAGTCACTGAAGATTATTGTGACGTGACGGGCCGTACCTTAACTTATTGGACTCGACTTCTCAGAATTACTGGACAAACTTTTATGGTGATCTCGTAAAATGTAGATTTAATTGAGCAATCGTCACCAAAACCTTTACTGCAACAGGTCAATGGTTTCTACACCTGAGGGTGATGATGCTATGAAATAATGCGAATAACTAGAGAAATCTACCGAGGGAGAAGATTCTCTTACTCTGACACGTTCGCTCAGTCTCACGCAGGCAAAACACTACTAGCTCAAGAGCCCCCACCCTCGTAAAAGACACAACTGCAGCGAACCGTTATTCAACATATATTTCCAACACTAACTGACGCGACAACATCAAGTATATCTACAGATTATTTACAAAGAATCACCTTGCTCCTGTCTAGGGTAAGACGCTGCCTGATTACATCATACCACGTGGTATCAGACAAAGAAGATAATCAAACTCCAGAGGGGGAATCAAACTGCAAAAACGGCCTATGATCCCACTCAATACACACATACAGTAAGTGACCGACAATAGAGTTCCTACTCTTGTCACTACTAAAACAACTACTTCTGCGATACACAACTCTGAAGCTATACAAACTGAATCAATAAGTGACCAACGACAGAGCACCTACTCTTGTCACTACTGAACCAACTATTTCAGCGATACACAATTCCAAAGCTACTCCACGACCAACAATGAAGCTATGACACGGCCACGATTAGCACTACACTCTTACCTCCTCTTGGCGTATTGCCTGGCCACTAGCTTATGACGTCTCCTGTCTCCGGCAGGATAAAACCACCTATCTTAATTCAACCCGAGTCCCAGACTCTAAGATAAGTTTATGGTAAGAGCAGTCCTATAAGGCGCAACAGCAGTAGTCCCTTACGAGTCTTTGTCTTGTAGACTTGTCGGTGAAATACAGCCCAGTGCAATCGCGTGATTGCTAGCTGAAGCTCTTTCGTCCTGGCTAAGATGGCGAGGGGTAGAGGTCCGTGGATCTACACGTGTCCGCTTCTCTTGGTCTTCCTACATTAACTCTCTCTCCATGTCCTGTCCTCTCTGTTTATGTGAGGGAAAGACAGGGGGATAGGGGAATGACGTGCGCACTCCGCCACTCACACTACTTCGCTCTCTGACTGTTATTCAACAAACTCAAATCCACGCAGTAAAGAAGCTCCTCAATACAATGTTATTAAATAAAGAGTCTTCAATACCGGGAACCACAATAAATGACAGGTGAGAACAGAATGGACTCTTCCACTAAACTAAGTTCGAGTATTCACTAGCAGATAGATCAGAAGAAAAGTGTCAACAAGATCTACTTACAGTCTCACTCAATCATTCACTCAGATGGACTTTTAAGCTGTATAAGATTTAACTCACTCACCACTGAGATCCGTTGACACAGGCACACAAATCCACGGTGTGATTTAAGTCCTTTCACTATAGTTCATAACAAACCACTGGGATAAATGCTTTGGCGAGTCTCTGGTAAAATTCTTCTAGATAACGTTCATTTCCCAAGGTGCGGGAGGTGTAGATCTATGCGGATTCTGATTTCGTTGAACAAGTTCCTGGACAACGTCTGACGGGTGAGGTTATCTTTAGATATCACAGTTTTACAGGCTGATGGAACTTCTACTAGCCTGGAGTCACAGAGCGTAGGTTCTCTCCTAGGGCAAGACAGCAACGATTCGACGATTTACCGGGTCTCCCTTACACCAGTTACGACAAAGGCAAGCTTTCAAGACGACAGTCTTGATGTCAAAGTACCCTCCTTGGTACATACGTTCCGCCACCATTGGCGGGAGAACTAATGCCCTCTGGCATACACACAGACTCTCTTCAGTCTGTTTACACTTTCAGACTCTCCTTAGTCTGCTAAACAACTTTCAGACTCTTCTTAGTCTGCTAAACGACTCTCAGACTCTCCTTAGTCTGCTAAACGACTTTCAGACTCTTCTTAGTCTGTTAAACGACCTTCAGACTCTTTTTAGTCTGTTAAACGACTTTCCCCTTCCCTAGGGGACTTCTAACTGCCCTGACTGGGCAAGCAGGACACTACGAAGACTACTCTGCCTGATGCTTCAGGCCGAAAACTATGCCTCTCAGGAGATTCCACGCTACGTCTTTTCACTTCGATGGTTCTCTTGTGACTGGCGATACAGGACGCTCTCTCCCCATGCGTCTTGGCAATCACGTGGACACGTGCCTATCTGTGATTGGATGTAACAAGTGGTGTACGTTTCTGGTCGTCTCCAGAAGCTTCTAGAAGAAAACTGCTTAGCTTGCATGTCCTTGAGTGAGTTTGGTGCGAAAGTACGAAGCAGGCTTGTGTCACTAAAGACCTTGATACTAAATTAGGATGCGAGACCTTGAGCTAATTCGGCGCGAAATCTACACGTTGATCTTAGAACGGGAAATAAGTGCATTGGGGTCAAGTTGTCCTAGATATTCATGTATAGAAAGTATAGAACGTACTGATTAAAAGAAAGCCCTTTAATAAAAGATTGTGTGTGGCATGTAAAATGCATGGGAATTTACTACAACTTCTGGATGAATGAACTAATCTGTGTTTAACAATGCCGTTCTACTAGACTTGGTACATTATGGCAACACTGGGAGACAGGGAATGGAGATGTCGCCATTTTGTAGTTAAAGTTTCTATCTGCTTGTCATGGGAACGCTAGAGGGGTGTCGTTTCTGTGACAATCCGTCATCCTTGTAATCGCGTTTTTGCCTCCTTAAGTAGTAGGCGTTCTGACGCATTAACCTCGAGTAAACTGGTTCTGGTCAGACTAGGTAGAGCAGGGCAGCTGCCATGACCAATGGCGTGTCGCTCACCTACCTAAGTGTGAAGAGAAGGGGAGGAGCTTGCAGGCTAAACTAAGAGTGACAGGTGATAACCTAGGAGTGACATGTGACAATTATCATCTTTGCTATAAGTCTGCCATGAATTTTGTTTCATGCTGAAGCCATGCTCACAAAGATCACTGCAGGTTGGTTCCATAAAACCTCATGTATTAGACTTTCAAAAGCAGACACAATCAGTTCTTATAATGGAGGGGTCTTACAAGGGAGGACTGGTCATGCCAAACAGTCGCTGCCTGCCTCACCCCTGCCACCTTTACCTGTGAGACGGCAGCCGTCAGACCCTTCACCTGCTGTTTTTCCTGCTCCAGCAGTGACTTCTCACGCGGTGTGGGAAGTCACCATGGAACTGATGTCACAGTTCTCTGTGATTCTTGATAGAGCTATAGTGGCACAACAATGCCAGTTATAGTGCTTTCTAGGCTCTGCTTGTGGAACCATGGCAGTGGTAGACATTTAGACTGGCCAGCAAATTCCTGGACCCTAACCCAACTGAGCACACGTGGGATTTGCTTGGCCATCGTGTGCAGGCAGACCACCCATCACCAGCTTTTCTTGCTTTATCAGCTATTCCTTTCACTTCAGCAGGAGTGTCACGCAATCTCACAAATGATTGGGTACGCTGGCTCAGTCCATGAGACAATGGTGCCTTGCTTGCATGCAGGCACTAGTTTTTGCCACTGATTATTCTGTGCTGTACATGCTCTGAGTTTAGTATACATTTACATGGATCATGTCCTTCATGATGTGGAATCTTGCTGTTGCTGTCAGAATGGAGAAGTGGTAAAAGTGAGACTCATTCTGGAGAGTTTTAAACTGTATCATTAACAGTTTACTAAAAGCCGTAAAGGTGAAAGGCTTGGATTTTGTTAGCAGTTAGTGTTCATGCAGCTTGGAGATGGCAGTATTGTTAACTGTGAAGATAAGGGGGACATGATGTTGAACTCTGTATAATTTTTCATGCACATAAGTAGGAGATGATAATACGCTGTGTATAACAGACCATGTACATAACTAGAAGATGATAATACACTGTGTATAAGTATGTATAATGGACCATGCAAATAAGTGGGAGATGATGTTGAACTCTGAGCATCTAGACAGCATATGATGGTGAATTTTTGTGGATGCTGCTTTGGGACACAATTTATTTTCTTTGCCAGGATGCAGCCCACAAAGGAAAGGAGGATAAAAAGGGTAAATCTCCAACAGTGGTAAGTGTTAATGACTTTTTAAAGTGTTGTTTTGAGCTTTTTAAAAAAACTATATCAAAAGCACAGTGAAATTATAATTATCGAAGAGTTGCATATTACATGTAAATCACTTTTTGACGCAGCTCATAAGATTAAGCATAGGGCAAGGGCTGAAAACAGAGAAAATTTATTGTGAAAAAGTGAAGTTAATAATTTCAGCTCAAGCTGCATTTTTGTGATGGACACTAAATAAAGTCATAATCTGCACTATTCTTTTCAAAATGTCTGGTCATCCATGTTCCCATTCATCCTCACAGTTTGGGCATCTTGATAAAGTTGACAGTTACCACACCAAAGGCAAAAGCAACACATCCCAGAGGATCTGATCATGCTTAAGACATGGAAGATCATCTTCAGCATCATAACAAACCCAGTGTTGACTTTTGGGAGTTTCTCCTAGTACTTCTTATGCTATTAGAAAGCACGGATAGCAATAAAATGTTATTACCAGAGGGCACCCAATTACTGCAAATGAATTCTTTGCTTTAACTCTGAGCGCCTCAGTGGTCTAGAGGTTAAGGCATCCCCTTCCGAGGCGGGAGGTCGGTTGTTCACATCCCGGCCGAGTCACACCTAAGACTTAAAAAATGACAATCTAGCTGCCCTGCCAGATGCCTGACACTACAGGGAACAGTACTAGGACCCCTCTCACTCACTGTCCCTTAGTCATTTTCCTGCTGTCCATCCCATGCGTCACATCTACTGAAGCTAAGTCTTTTTCTTTTTCGTTTTTTCGTCATTTTTGTGTCGTCCTGATTGAAGGGGTAGTGCCCCAAAATTGTAGATTGTCTTTATCTTTGTTATGTCTTAGCTGGGTCCAGTTCCCTTGTTTTAATTTAAGAAAAGTACTGGTTGGTCTGTTGTCAGGATAATGTGACTGGGTGGGACTGAAGCCCATGTTGCAACAGCAGTCCCACATGTGGCAGCACATAAACTTTGTCTAAGCAACACTGCCTTGATATGCACATAGTTTGCAGCGGGACATTAAACAACAAACACCTAAACACCCTCCTTTAACTCTGTGGATACTATAGCATGAATGAAAATTTTTTTAAGTGATGGCCAACGACATAAAAGCAATCTGATGTGAATAATAAAATGTTATTACAAAATTTAAGCTTTAGGCTGCAGGGTGTTTTCTAGGCTATGTGTATATCCTGCCACAGAACTATGTTGTCGGGGGGGGGGGGGGTGGTATTTGTTGCTTAACGTCCAGCCGCAAATGGGCCTCAGTCCCACCCAGTCACATTATACTGACACCGGGCCAACCAGTCCTAGTACTCTTTCCTGTAGTGCCAGGCGTCTGGCAGGGCAACTACTAGATTGCCAGTTTTTAAGTCTTAGTTATGTCTCGGCCCGGATGCGAACCACCGACCTCCCGCCTCGAAAGCGGACGCCTTAACCACTAGACCACCGAGGCAGTTCATAATTATGTTGGAGAACAGCTCATTCATGAGTGGCCATCATTAAAATCGTGTTGCTAATTTTTCATTTATCATTGTGCAGCTCTGAAATTTCGCACACAGATAAGCTCTCTGTATGTTTTTATTTCACCCACAAATCCACAGATTCTGAGATTTGTCTTTCTACTTTAACTCTTTGGCGACGCGTAGATAGTATACTATCTACGGCCTATCATACCCTTGAGTCTGTGCTGGTTACATACTTTCGACGGATTTAAAAATCTGCAGCGACACATTTAACTCAATCGTGATGGAGAATCCTACCTAGAGTAGGTCCCGGGGGGCCGGGGCATTTTTAGCCTTTTTTCAAAAATTCATAAAAAATCCCCCAAAACAATAAAAACATTATTTAAAATTACTAACTACAATAAATAAATAAAACTCATTTCTTACCGTGTTTCTTGGACCTTGTTCCATAATTTTGTAAATCCTTTGATGGAAACACAACTGAAGTTGAAGAAATCAAAAAGTCCTCGCCATTCCTTAAACAGTCTGTACGACATTGTTTACTATACATGTGTAACCGGCACACACGTGGCCCAAATGGCAAAGACCAAATTTACCAGTGTGCGCCGTTGGAGTTACAAAAGAATTTATGGTTCGAGCAGAGGCTAGCGCTTCACACACACAGATTCTGTCCTTGCTGACTAAAAGAATACAGAAACCAATAATTACAATATGTAACCTTTATTCTCCTATCTAAAACCCCGGGGTAAGGATAAAGATAGCGGAGAAGAAAGGAAAGGAAAGGAAGAAGACCAAAAAGGAAAACATAAAGGAAAGACGAAAAGGAAACGTAAAAGGAAACGTGGCCTGCAACAGAGACCGACCTGAAAATTAGTTTCAGGTTGCAAAATCCACAATACACAAAGCTAACATCAAAGTGACAGTTTTACAGCTAGATGCAAACACTATACTAGAATATGCAACCATTATGGGGGAACAGACCCCATAAGCGACCACGTGGTGGCCAAGATAGCGGCGGCCTAGCGCCCCAACACATGTACTATATAACCAAATAGAATCTACATCATCCCCAAACCCCCCTGATCTATATTATATTTTCCACAACGTTTGAACAATGAGATTTCTTAATATAAATCATTACAACTACATCAATCGCCATTTCTTATATTGCCGGGAGGAAACATGACGGCACCACGCAACTTCGTCATCACTAATCTACCGCATAGTGCGTTACACGAAGCGGTCGCTAATAATAATGACCATACAATGCGATCGCTAACAATAGCGACCACACAACCACAAATAGCTCCATACCTGGTACAACCAGACACACAGTTGAACGTCTTCCCCCTCCGACGGTGGCACGCAGAAAAACCGAAAGACAGAGTTCCCGCGGGCACAGCTGTTCTGAATCCCTACGCGCTACAGCGCAATAGCGTAAGTCGGCCGTGCGGGGAAATCCTATTTGGACTTCCCAGAACTCTACCCCTCTCTTTGACCATACTATCAATTATAGACATCTCCTATAGAGATTCTAGGGGGTTCCTTTTTATTAAAAGAGACATGGTCCACAGACAGGGGTTTGTCTGTCTGTGGAACTACATTTTCATTTACTAAGCCAGCACCTCCCCAAGCTAGAGAAACCGCAAGGGGAAATAAATCTAGTAAACCCGAGGGGTTACACATGCTTGCACGTTTTTCCCTTCGTGATCACTTTCTTGGTTCTTTCAGGCACAAATCCTCTTATCTTCATCCACTTTATCACAGTAAATTTGCGAAACAATGTCATTTTCCTCTTTAGCGTGTAATTTGAAGAGTAAATCTAGCATTTCTCAAGCGACAGACCACATGTGAGTACTCGCTTCAAACTCCGCCGAAAACCGGTCTCACTGACAGTTTAAAACACAGAAAAGGGAAGCAACTCGTGAAGAAATGATTCAGCTTTCGATTGTAAGAGTTCTTTCCCTTAAAAGATTAGCAGATGAAATTTTTAAAATCATAATTCGAACGGACTTAATCTGGCCCGTAAGGCGGAAACGCATTGCCAATGGAGCGGGCTGTCGGTTTTTCGTACGGTGTCAAAGAGTTTTAAGGGTGTAAGGCAGGTAAACTTTATATCATTGTAAAGCTCTATCATCGCTTGTTTCCCCTGCACTGTCTAAATGAGCACTCTTTTACGGTGTCAAAGAGTTAAAGAGAGTGAGCCTAGCACAGCACGCTGTAAGATGACACAGTGCGCCACAGCCATGGTTCGCTGGCAGTACTCAACCCATACCGCCCGCGGTGCACGCTGTGGCTGTGAGCGTGATGGCCAAAACTGTCTCCGTGATGGCTGCCCCCATCACAATACAATGCATCTCTTTCTCATTTTTTAACTTAAAGAACCCTAACAATGGGCACTGGGCTCATGAAGGGAGTCAGGGAGAGAACTGATTTGGAAATGAAGTCAGTGACAGCAGCCTAAAAGTGAAAACTACTGTTAGTACTAACAACTTCTCATACCTCTTTCATCCTTACTGCAGTCAACAGCATGGTCTCTTCCATGGCATTAATGTCCAAACGCTGTTTGAAGCATTACTTACTCCTCCTTGTTCTCTGCTAATGCAGAAAGGCACAGTTAAATAATAGTGGCTGTGATTGGCTTGCATCTGGGATGTCCATACACAGCCTGACTCCTTGGAACTCGCGAATGGTACAGCCTTGAGGATGGCGAAGACCATCTTGGAGATTTCTAAACTGATAGCTTTTGGTAATTGCTTCCTTCATAATCTGTCGTCACAAAGCAGGCTTTCGCCAAGAATTTAATTATACAAGAAAAAACAGGTGACTGCCGCTTGGAGGAAAAACCTTTCTTAAATTTAAAACAAGGGAACTGGACCAAGCTAAGACATGACAAAGACAAAGACGATCTACATGTTTCGGGGCACTACCCCTTCATCAGGACGACACAAAAACGATGAAAAAAACGACAACAATGAAAACAGAAGAAAAAGACTTAGCTTCAGTAGATGTGGCGCATGGGCTGGACAGCAGGAAAATGACTAAGGGACAGTGAGTAAGAAGGTTTAAAAAGAGGGGCAGCCATCGCCAGGTGGGTAGGAAAGAGTAGGGAAGGGTGGGGTTGGAGAGGGGGTGGGGCGGAGAGAGAAGTGCAGGTAAGGGGGTGTCAGTGTGGGAGAGAAGGAGGTGAGAGAAAAGAAGTAAGAGAGAGAGAGAGAGGAGGAGGGGTAAAGAGAAAGAGGGAGGTGGAGGGTCAGTGTTTGAGGTTGAGACCAGTGGGTGCCATGGTACCAAAATGGGTAATGAAGTAGGATTCCATATTCTTACGGTCAATGGAATCGCCCTTCATTCTCCAGATACCACTGAGCCTCATGTTGTCGGCTGTGTGTGGGGGTGTGCTGAAGTGACGTGCAACTGGTGTGTTTCTGCAGTGTTTAGTGTCAGCTAGATGTTCTGTGAAGCGGGTGTTGAGAGTGCATTCTGTCTCCCCGATGTAGAATAAAGTGGGACAGAGGGTGCATGTGATGACGTAGATGATGTTGCTGTTAGTGCAGGTGAAGTGGCGCTTGATGACAAAAGTGGCGTTGGGTGTGTGGAGTGTTGTGTTGGTGTTCAGGTAGGGGCAAGTGTGGCAATGGGGGACATGGCATGGGGTGGAGCCGCAGGATGGGGGGAGGGTGGTGGTGGTGGTGGTTTTAAGTTTAGAATGTACTAGAAGATCTCGCAGGTTCTTATCCCCGCGAGATGCTAGGAGGGGGTTTTGTTTGAAGAGGTGGGATTCGGATTTTGACCGTATGTGCCAGTTAGAGAGGGGGATCCTACGTACTGGAAGGTTGTGAGGGTGGTGCATCAAGACGGCGATTGGCCGAGGTTCCGTGTGTCTGGAGTGGTGGGAAGGTTGGAGGGTGAGTGCACGTGGTGTAGCAGCGGCTTTCTGTTTAGCAGAGTGTAGAAAGTTGGGAGGATAGTTGCGGGCGAGGAAAAAGTCTACCATTCTATCGGATTGTTCGAGGAAGTCTGTATTGTTGGAGCATAATCTGCAGAGTCTGTGAGTAGGGTATGCTGTGCAGGGTGGAGGGTGGGTGAGATGAGTGGAAATCGAGGTAGGAGTGTGAGTCCGTAGGTTTGTAACGGATGGTGCTTGCAAGGTGGCGGTTCTGCAATGTTATGTTGATGTCGAGGAATGTGACAGAGGTCCATGAAATGGTGTAGGTGTATTGAATGGAGGGGTGGAAGTGTTGTATGTACTGGATGTAGTGCAGTAACTGTGGCTCCGGGAGTTTGAGGACCAACTCTGCCAACCTAATCAGAGTGCGTGTAGGAGGGTGGGGGTTGCTGCGTAGGTGGAGGAAGAAAGATAGTGCGGTTAAGCCATCAGTTCTCAGTTCCAGAAAATTCTGTCAAAGTGTAAAGTTGCAAAACTTAACCAGTGTATGTTAAGACAACCTTTGTGAACACTACAGCCTTTTGGAAACTTCTGCAGAGTTCACCAATCTTCCAAGAGTGCATTCCTTTCCAGAAATATTGTATACATGTGTAATCGGTACACACCAGTGGGAAATTAACACATGTATACGTCGTGTTACAAAAGATATTTGGTTCGGGCTTAAGGGTAGCGCTTCATAGACACAGATTCCCTCCCTGCTGACTAAAAGAATAAAAATAGACAATCACTTTTAATCAACTACGGATCTGAACCCCGAAAGCAAGTAAAGGAGAGGGGGGGGGGATAGGGAAAGAGGAGAAGGGAAGCAGATAAGAGAAAGAGAAGCAAGATGTATAACAGGGTAACAGAATGAGTGACACAAAAAATAGGGCTGGTTGAAGAAAGAGAACTAAGATGTATAACAAGGTAACAGAATGAGTGACACAAATAATAGGGCTGGTTGAAGAGAGAGAATATGTATAACAGGGTAACAGTTTCCCATAAGTATTAAACCATGAACTTTCTCAATATAAACCATTATTACACAAATGTACGTTTACAACATAGTGTGGTACATGAAGCAATCGTTATCTTACAAGGTTATAGGAGAACAAATACAGAAATACACCCATACCTCCACAAGAAGACGCACCAAGAAAGTGAATGATGCACTCTCTCCCAAGTGCTCAGCCCAAAGACTGAGGGACAGAGTTCCTCCGAACATGTGGGTTTCCAAACCCTTCCATGCTATTAGTGCAAGGGCATAAATCACCCGCATCTTTAATCTGAAGGGGAAATTTTACAGGATCTTTGCCACTACTCAGGTAATGCAGTTTTTACCACAAGTGTGGTCCTAGGTGATGGTAAAACTTTTTCCCCGCAGGCAGGGGCTTATCTGCCTGAGGGACTACATTCTGTAAGCACCCACTAGCTTTTCCACAAGCTAGAAAGGATGCAAGGGGAAATAACTCTTACAATCTGGTAACCTTAGAGGGTTACACATGTAATAGAAATTTTTAGCTGTAACATTCCAGAAATCTCTCCTATGCCATATAGGCCTTTCTGAAAGTCACTAGAGTATTGCATAGCTGCGCCGTCGTCATGTTTGCTGTGATCAAGATCTGGACATTTTCACCCACTTGTAACATTTTTTCTAAGTTTCTTTCTCTATGTAGCAACATTGGTTTGTTGGCTGGGGTAGAGGTTGAAATTAGCAGCAAACAACGAAACAACTAGCAGCACAACCCTGGGTGAAATCCAACCCAAGCACAGCATGATGCTAAAAGACAATGAGGAAGAACAGAACACAGATATCAGAACTGAGAAACTACAGCAGAAACGAGCATTTTAAAAAAGAAAGAGGGCAGAAACAGAGCTAGGGCAGGTGGTCTCGTGCAAACAAGGGCGCACCAAACGCAGGCAGCTTGATCAGTTTATGTTGACCAGCTGACGGACAGATGATTGAACTGATTTTGGCAGGTTTTCTATCCTCACTCTTCTTATTGTGCCGTATGGCAAGAGCCACCAGCTGTCAAAATAAAACCCAATTACCAGGCGTGAATGAGTCTTTACAAATTCACTCCCTGGCTTGGACATTTCGTACGTGTAGATTGTGCTTTAACTTAGAAAAAACTTCAGTAAAACGAACAACAAGGGACTGTTTTGGCGTGTCCGCTCATGCTACGTCTGCTTTCCTCCTACTGAAGTTGACTGGGGGACTAGGGGAGAGAACTGACAGATGACTGGGGGACTAGGGGAGAGAACTGACAGATGGTAGCAGATGGCTTTTGTTCTACCCTACTGTTGTGCAACTGGTAACCTGTGTGTGAGCGGGTGGGGGGAGGGGGACACCTATAATCAATGTGAAAGTCTCCCAGAAATTGAAGTGCTTATATTTAATATGGCTCGCCACTGTGCTGGGGAGGTGCTAGCTAGAAACAGGTCTCGTCTTCCAGCCTTCAGCCGCTTAAGTAGTGTCCAGGGTCCAGCATCCAGAAGACAGTTTTTAAAACTAATAGATGCAAGGGTTCTTGAGCATATCTAGACAGGTGAGAGCTTCCATTTCTGAGTATAAGTTCTCTGATGTCACGATCTATAGTCGCTGGGGGTTTTGTTTGTTTGTTTTCTGTACTTTTCTCTCTCTTTTCTCTTTCTCTGTTTCTGTCCTCTCCTCCCCTCCCCCATCATGTTGGGGAGGAACGTGTGATGATCAGTAGATAGTGGCCCCGTCATGACAAGTATTAGATTTTTTGTCATTAATGGTATTGCTAAATAATGCAGATATTCAGTGGATGTCTTTAACATGAGACATTTGTTTTCAATTTTTTTTTTTTAGATTCAGGTAAAATTTTATTTACAGCTAATTTCTTGCCATGCATTTCTAGTGAACCATCATCATTTTTATTAACATTCTGTAAATTATGATCTTTAGTTTTGTGGGCTTTTAGGGCTTTAATTCCTTCTGTGTCATTGTACATGTAGATCACAGTTCTGTCTACTGAGGCAGGCTAAGTTTTCAATTTCGTACACTTGTAAGCAACGCAAATAACATGTGCAGAAGGGAACCGTAGCAAGGACCACAGATTAAGCAGCTGATGGCAGCATGCTGATGCTGAAAGCTAATGCACTACAAAACACATCATGCACCTGCAAGCATTAATGAGCATATGCAAACATTTTATGCTATGTGATAACCTTGGTAATGCCCCAAGCAAAACTTTGCTGTCACCAGTTTGAGGTACACACTGTACACGTTACACACAGTACACATGGTAAATACTGTACACAGCACACACTGTATATATGACACACTGTACATATGCTATGCATTACACATACTGTAAAATGGTATACTGTACAAATACACCTAGTACACATTTACACATGGTACACACAATACAAACTGTATATAGTTCACATGATACTGTACACACAATACATATGGTACACAAGGTACACATAGCACACATGGTACACACATCACATTGTTCAAAGTACACATGGTACAGACCACTACTAACTGTACTCAGTACGTGCTATACACACGGTACACATGGTACACTCTGTACACACTGTACACACTGTATGTCATTTGCTCTCTTTAGCAGCAGCACTTCTTTGAAGATCCTGATGGCCGACTGGAAGTACCAACATCCCTACAAGTTGACCACTGGAAGCGCCCACAGGATTTTATTGCTGACAAGGTCAGGTGAAACAGTTTTCTTTTGGCCAGGTAACCGAACTGCTGTAAATGATGACCATATGTTTAATGACAGATTAACATGGATATACAGTGGTTTGAGTAGATCAGTGGTGTAAAAGGTGTACATGTGATGTTTTTGTTTTACTGTTGCATCTTGTAAAGCAATCAGTTTGCTTGAGTAGGTAACTGCACTCCTCACAAGAAGTGAAGCAGCATGATTTGAAATCGCTGCAAAGGATTCATGCTTGTTGTCAAGAGCTCTCCAAGCATGTCCTGTGCTTTTGCATAACTCGCATGCAGTGTCTAGGTGACACTGCTCCAGTCTGTAGGTGTTGCACGTGTAAATGGATTGCATGAATAGATTTGATCATTTTTACACATTAGATGTATTAACCACATGCCAAAAAATAGAAAATATCCACCTATTTCAAACAGCTGGGTCCTTTTCCTGTAGAGTTAATCCCCTACCATCTTGCATAAAGGCCCTAGACCAGAACATCTGTGCAGGATTTACAGTGCGTATAGAATTGTCATTGAAACAAAGAACAATTTTGTTTTATCATTTGACCACCTTTGTTCTGCATGTATCAACTTGACCCTAATTTTACGATGAGTTGCTCTGTGACTTAAGTGTTGATAACTGTGAACAAGAACCCAGCTGCAAACCATCATCCAAGCATCACATTCAGGTAACACACCCTGTCTCGGGTGCCCAGTCTGCAGACAGTGATGTCTGTGCCATTGCCAGTTCAGACACCAGCCCAAACCACCACGCTAACATTGGCATGCTGAGCCTCAGTACAGTTGGCAGAGCTCTTACCAGGTCATCCCCACACTTGTTGCCGGTGTCCAAGTCCAGACAGTCTAGACTTGTCTAATAACGAAGCATGGGGCTAGTGGTTCCACATCCAGTGACTGTTACCTGAGACGGTTCAGATGGACATGGGGCTAGTGGTTCCACATCCAATGACTGTTACCTGAGACGGTTCAGATGGACATGGGGCTAGTGGTTCCACATCCAGTGACTGTTATTTGAGACGGTTCAGATGGACGTGGGGCTAGTGGTTCCACATCCAGTGACTGTTACCTGAGACGGTTCAGATGGACGTGGGGCTAGTGGTTCCACATCCAGTGACTGTTACCTGAGACGGTTCAGATGGACGTGGGGCTAGTGGTTCCACATCCAGTGACTGTTATCTGAGACAGTTCAGATGGACGTGGGGCTAGTGGTTCCACATCCAGTGACTGTTATCTGAGACGGTTCAGATGGATGTGAGGCTGATTACAACCAAGATGCTGCTCTTACTGATGCACAGCCAGTCTCTGGAGCAGATGCCTCCCTAGGTAGAAACTCAAATTACGTGGACCAATGGTAATTTTTTTTACTGTTCATACAGTCACAAAACACTGTTTACACATGGGAGGAGAAAATACTCAAAATTATCATCTTGCTGTTTGTAGCCTAGGGTTGCCAATCTGGGTCAGATCTAAAAGCATCCTAGTTGAAAGCTTTTCCAGGTGCTGAGATCACACTTCTGTGAAACTAAAATTTTCTGGCAACATCATTCCATCAGGTTCCATCTTGGACCATCCCAGGATGGTTGGCAACTTATGTTGTGTCAGATGGCACCTAAGTATTGCTGACAACAAGTTTGTCTTTGTAATACCTGAGTTGTCTGTAAACCCAGCGAAAAAATTCCATGATGTGAACCTGACTGAGTGATAACAGTGCTTTTGTAATCAGTACAGAAGACAGAATTTATTTTGGACAATTAACAATAATAAACCTATATCCTTTCCCCAAACCCAACACGAATTACTCGACCAGATTTACCCGTCCTCAATAAAACAAAGTGCGCTGGCTGTCTATCCAGGACGTAGCACGATATTGACATGAAAGAGAGGAAGAGATGAAAATAAAGAACAAAATGACGAAGAGGAAACAAGGAAAACAAGAAAAAGAACAAAAAGAAACGATGGCCTGAAAATGATACCAAAGCGCTGTAAGAACATATGGCCATGATATAATGATGATATAACGACATAGCGAAACCTTACCCAATACCACACATTATCACCACCTGGATACATCATAGGTCGCAAAACACTACATGCCGTCATGACCTGAATGGGTCATAGGTCGCAAACAGCGTGAATTTAAACTGGCATCGAGTAGAATAAAATCTCGTTGATTGAAACAACAATTACAAACATCATCAATAATATCAATCAAAAAAGCTTACCACATTCCACGCACAGTTGTACAGAGTGGCCAATTCTAACTACATCTTGCAGTTCAAATCATTTGATAAACCACGTGTGCTTAGTCACGAGACATGGAGCAAAGCTTCAAGTCACATAGTGACTTACCACTAGCACCTGTAATGTCATCATCTGCTGGTCATTTAACAACGTGCACTCCATTGTGCAGTTCACAAGATCAAAATTCAGAGTCAAACTGGCCTACAAGCAATCGGTCTATAGCAAACTGCCTTACGCCTTTTTCTTCTCTTCACTGCCTACGTTGTGCATGTGTTTGCATTGCCCGTATTTAGATTCACACTTAGGACCAGGCGTTTTTCATACAATTCTAATTTGTATAGTTTTTGTGTCCCCACAAGTGTGTAAATTTCTTCCAAATCTTTTACTTTTATCACACAAGACAATCGATAATTTATCTTCAAGGGACTACTTTTCTACCTCACCGGCCTGTACCCTGGCATGTTTCCCTTTGACAAAAACTTCTCTAGGGGAGAGGATTCCCACCAATCTAGCGGGCTGTATCCCAGCATAGCAGATGAACATTTTGGCAGACCTGTGTGCAGGATTACACTTTATTTTCCATACGTCTTCCTCACTTTCCTTATGCTGCAGTGCCAAACATTTTTGTGGGTATATACATGCAATATTCTCATGTACTTAAGTAATTTTGTTGAAGTCTGCAACATCTTAAAATACCTTTGTTGCTAATCTTTTTATGAGGAGTATATATTAAAAGTAAAGCCCTTTGTATTGCGTACTGCAGAGCTTACATCAAACCCTGAAGCTTGCCACAATTAGAATGTTGTTAAGTCATCTCCATCATAAAAACTGTACTGTATTTTACAGCATGTTATAAAGAAACAATCCTATATTAATATTGAGAAATTTCTCTTTAATTGACAGATGCCAGTTGTCGTTGACGTTGAAAATATGTCCAACGACTTTGACCTGGTCTCTAGCAATGAACACCTGCATGAGAGTGAGGTAAAAGAATTTTATTTAGGAAAAGCGACATAACAGTTATTTTCCTTTCCGAAGGCTTTTTTTTTTTGGTATGCAGAATGGGTTTCTGGAGTTGTGTATTATCTGTTAGCATGAAGCCTATGCAATCAGCCTATATATAGTTAGGTAAAAGGCTTTTTCTTTTTAATCAGGCAGAGTTAGGTAAAAGACTTTTTCTTGTTAGAGTTAGGTAAAGGGGTTTTTAGTGTTGCACAGGCAGTTAGGTAAAGGTGTTTATCTTGTTACACAGGCAGAGTTAGGTAAAGGGGTTTATCTTGTTAGGTAGGCAGGGTTTATCTTGTTACACAAGCAGAGTTAGGTAAAGGGGTTTTTCTTGTTACAAAGGCAGAGGATGGTAAAGGGGGTTATCTTGTTTCACAGGCAGAGTTAGGTAAAGGGTTTTCTCTTAACTCAATCGTGACGTAGAATCCTAACCTCAAGCATCCCCGTGGACGCGGCATTTTTAGCCTATTTTCAAAAATTCATTAAAAAATCCTCCCAAACAATACAAAAATTATTTAAACATGGTATCTAACTACAATAAATAAAGAAAACTCATTTCTTACCGTGTTTCTTGGACCTTGTTCCATAATTTGTAAAATCCTTTGATGGAAACACAACTGAAGTTGAAGAAATCAAAAAGTCCTCGCCATTCCTTATACACGACATTGTACGACATTGTTTACTACACGTGCTGGCACGTTTTTCTCTTCGTAATCACTTTCTTGGGTCTTTCAGGCAAAATACTCTTGTCTTCATCGAATTTATCACAGTAAATTTGCAAAACAATGTCATTTTTGTCTTTAGCGTGTAATTTGAAGAGTAAATCTAGGATTTCTCAAGTGACAGACCACACGTGGACACTCGCTTCGAATTATTACCGAAAACCAGTCTCATTGTCAATTTAAACACAGTATAAGGGAAGCAACTCATGAAGAAATGATTCAGCTTTCTGATTTAGGAGTTATTTACCTTAGACGATTAGCGATTCCCCGTAAATAAATCGTCAAAGTTGCTTGATTTTTTTCCGCATACGCCGTAAGCGTATCCTATGCTGCAGAAGAAATTGTCCGCACACGGCGCCAAAGTGTTAAGTAGGCAAAGTTGTTACACAGGCAGAATTAAAGGGGTTAATCTTCTTTATCCATGCAGATGGAGAATAAGATAGTTGCTTATTAACACTTTGGCGCCGTGTGCGGACAATTTCTTCTGCAGCATAGGATACGTTTACGGCGTATGCGGAAAAAAAGCAACTTTGACGATTTATTTACGGGGAATCGCTAATCGTC
>SMGT01016067.1:92369-103092 GCA_004794575.1 Lanistes nyassanus
TCTGGTAACCCTGCGGGGGTTACACTTCTTTAGTGTTTACATTTACTCAGTTGCCCGCTAAGATTGTGGGGCGTTGAATTGTTGGTAGTGGTGAGTGGTGAGAGGACCTGTTTTGTAACTGAGCACTCTTCCCTGACGTAAGGGAGTGTTATCTTTGGGTTGGCAAAAATTTGAATTTTCTGATTGTGTTTTGATGTTGAAGGTTGTACAGGGAAAAAGTGTTGCATGGGTGAAACTTGAAAGGGATATGCGAAGGATTTTTGATGTAACTATGTGAACCCACGAGGACTACTAGTTAGAATTGCTGTGTAGGGAGTTAGGGTGAAATTGACTATAAAGTAGTGATAGGGGAAAACGTGGAAGGGAAATAGTAAAGGTACAAAGTTAACGTCCAGTGCTCCTGGGAAATAATAAGTAGTGGTGTGTCCTATTTATATTGCCCACTGTTGAGTTTTGTTTTGAATGACAGATGTGTGAAAGAACACAAGGTCTTCTGACATGGACGGGGGTGGGGGTTGTGACAATGACCACGAGAAAAGAATGGATTTTTGTGGTATTGCGCCTTTTCTTCTCGTCACTGCCCATGCAATGTGTGCAGTGCCAGTACTTACATTTGAACTTTGATTACCAGGTACTTTTCATACTTTATAACACAAGACAAGAGACTGAATTAATTAATTGTTGAGGGACCACTTCTCTACATCTGCTACCTGCACCTTGGCATGTTTCCCTTTGAGCAAAAGTTCTCTTGGGGAGAGGACTCCTACCAATCTAACAGGCTGCTTATCAGCATTGCAGATGAAACATTGTGGTAAACCTGATCGCAGGGTTACAGAGCAAAAACAATCTTGAGGGGAAGATGAGCATTTGAAAGAAAACCATTAGACAATGAAGCCTTCTGCCCAGTGATCTGTTAGTGTTCACAATGCTGACAGCACATGGATTTTGCACCTGTAGTCAACTGCAAGCTCACACCCTGGATCAGACTAGAATATGTGCCTGGTGTGTTTATTTACACAACCTACAGAGGAAGCAATGCTGTGGTGAAATTGGAATATGTGCCTGGTGTGTTTATTTACACAACCTACAGAGGAAGCAATGCTGTGGTGAAATTGGAATATGTGCCTGGTGTGTTTATTTACACAACCTACAGAGGAAGCAATGTTGTGGTGAAACTGGAATATGTGCCTGGTGTGTTTATTTACACAACCTACAGAGGAAGCAATATTGTGGTGAAATTGGAATATGTGCCTGGTATGTTGTGAAATTGCAAATTTTGAAGAAAACCATGGTAAATGCAATAGGGAAAAACTCGTGATGCACTTCACCTTTAGTACGCTCAAACGCTGTCTAACATAATAGATTTTTAGCAGTTGGTCATACGAACAATGTTTGTGGTGTATATCTTGGTTTAAAAACAAACTAAGCACTAGTTAAGCTTGATTTTCACTTTTACTAGTTATGAATAAATCCTGGTTTTAGCTTCAGAACATGTGCATTATCAAAGGTTGAAATAAAGGGCAAAATCAGCTGGCCTCAACAAATAAATAATTACACTTTACAGGAGCCATTTCATTAAAAAATAATCAATTTCATAATCTGAATCCAAGAAGAAATCCAAAATGTTTGCCTTAGCAAGCTGGTAATGAGCAGGGACCAATAAGGAACCGGGGATCAAGGGGAGAGATAGATTGAGGGCACTAGAAGGTGGGCAGCAGAAATAGGGGATGGCTGGCCTCAGCTGACTGACACCCGCTGTTTTTTGTGAGGGGAACGGGCAGTGGCTAGGCCACCTGCAGAGTAGTTAGGGTGATAAGGGGTAGAAGGGTCTGAAGGTAGGGTAATGGTCAGAGTAGTTAGTGATAAGGGGTAGAAGGGTCTGGAAGGTAGGGTAATGGTCAGAGTAGTTAGTGATAAGGGGTAGAAGGGTCTGAAGGTAGGGTAATGGTCAGAGTAGTTAGGGTGATAAGGGGTAGAAGGGTCTGAAGGTAGGGTAATGGTCAGAGTAGTTAGTGATTAAGGGTAGAAGGGTCATGGGAGGTAGGGTAATGGTCAGAGTAGTTAGTGATAAGGGGTAGAAGGGTCTGGAAGGTAGGGTAATGGTCAGAGTAGTTAGTGATAAAGGGTAGAAGGGTATGAAGGTAGGGTAATGGTCAGAGTAGTTAGTGATAAGGGGTAGAAGGGTCTGAAGGTAGGGTAATGGTCAGAGTAGTTAGTGATAAGGGGTAGAAGGGTCTGAAGGTAGGGTAATGGTCAGAGTAGTTAGTGATAAGGGGTAGAAGGGTCTGGGAGGTAGGGTAATGGTCAGAGTAGTTAGTGATAAGGGGTAGAAGGGTCTGAAAGGTAGGGTAATGGTCAGAGTAGTTAGAGATAAGGGGTAGAAGGGTCTGGAAGGTAGGGTAATGGTCAGAGTAGTTAGTGATAAGGGGTAGAAGGGTCTGGGAGGTAGGGTAATGGTCAGAGTAGTTAGTGATAAAGGGTAGAAGGGTCTGGGAGGTAGGGTAATGGTCAGAGTAGTTAGTGATAAAGGGTAGAAGGGTCTGGAAGGTAGGGTAATGGTCAGAGTAGTTAGTGATAAGGGGTAGAAGGGTCTGAAGGTAGAGTAATGGTCAGAGTAGTTAGTGATAAGGGGTAGAAGGGTCTGGAAGGTAGAGTAATGGTCAGAGTAGTTAGTGATAAGGGGTAGAAGGGTCTGGAAGGTAGAGTAATGGCCAGAGTAGTTAGTGATAAGGGGTAGAATGGTCTGGAAGGTAGGGTAATGGTCAGAGTAGTTAGTGATAAGGGGTAGAAGGGTCTGGAAGGTAGGGTAATGGTCAGAGTAGTTAGTGATAAGGGGTAGAAGGGTCTGAAGGTAGGGTAATGGTCAGAGTAGTTAGTGATAAGGGGTAGAAGGGTCTGGGAGGTAGGGTAATGGTCAGAGTAGTTAGTGGTAAGGGGTAGAAGGGTCTGGGAGGTAGGGTAATGGCCAGAGTAGAGGGGTTGGGGTAAGGGGTTTTCCCAGGGATGGCCAATAGGAATGTAGGGTAGTCATGTTGCATTGGGGACAGGGGTGTTTGGATGATTGGTTTTAAGAAGGGGGTGATTGTGTGTGCGAGAGAATGCGAGGTTTGTAGAGTACAGCAAGGAAGACAATGATGTCTTCAGCTTTTTTTTTTTTTTTTTTGCTTAAGATTTTTCTCAATGCTACACAGTGATGGCATTAAAGTGCACCATCACAAACTGCTTGTGTGTGAGGTTACACTCTTTATTTAGATGGTGTTTTTCTAGGCAGTGCAGATAAGTACATGTAAGTTGTTTGGGAAAGTTAATAAACTCCTGGAGCAGGGCGTTAGGATGCCTCTGCTTAATTGAATCATAGTAAATGAACATTTGACCGATTGTCAGTTTTGTGATCTCAGCAGAAAAAAGTGGAAAAGATGACAAGAAGGACAAGAAAGACAAAGAGAAGGAGAGAGAAAAAGAAAAGGCCAGTAAGTATATCTGTTGTCTTCATGCCAGACACAGTAAAAGTATGTGTCACTTGTCATTTCTCTCGCTTCATGCCAGACACAGTAAAAGTATGTGTCACTTCTCATTTCTCTCACTTCATGCCAGGTGTAAAAATTTCACTTGTCAGTAGCTGTATATATTTTTTTTAACTCGTACATTAGTTCTCACTACTCCCACTTAACACAAGTCATTTTAATTTAAAAAAACTCAGCGCTGGTCATTACTGAGACACATATCATATGTTTCAAACTGGTCAAATTCAGTACGTAGTCCCTATTACGACCCCCTTTCTTTTTCTTTCTTTTTTTTTTTAAATAAAGAATGTGTATGTGGTATGTTTATGAAGACGGAGAATGATTGCATGCAGATGAGAGTTTATGAAAATGGCAGCAGAAATCCATACAAGCAGTTGATTCCAATTCAGAGAAAAAAACCAATGAGTGTATTTTTGTGCCATTGCCAGCCGGTAGGCAGATTGGATGACTTGGGAATTCCTGATTGTGTTCATGTGACCTTGGGTCTCGAGTCCTCTTTGAGCTCTCCTTTTACTCACTGCAGATTGAGGATACACTGCACCATGTTGTAGATAAGACAGGAACTCCCCAGGTTTACTAAAACATTCTAATTATTGTAACTTACACTCACTTCTGTCACTGTAGATACAAACAGAACGCATTTCCAAACCTTGATCCAAAGCATGGGTGGTCCAACATATTGCAATTTCACTACACACAGATAAAATTCACAACTTCTTAAAACTCCCAGTCATTTTCAATAGAAATTGCATGTACACTCATCCCTCCAGCAATCACACTAACCACTTTGGGCAACAGCATGTAATTCCCTTTCATTCTATTCAGCAATATATAAAATCATTCCCCTTCCTTCGGAACATCAGCAACTTTCCATTTTTTTCAGAATTACGCAGAACCAGCCATGAGATCAGAGTCCCATTATTATCAATCAAGATTTGCATTATTATAAAAACCTGCAATACTTATAAAACCCAGATTGGAGACAGGAAAATGAGGGAGGTGGGAGATGGAATCGTGTCTGTATCAGACATCCACTAACAAGTAGATTCCTTGATCTCGCTGTGTACAACCAGCTCCACATGGACTCTTTTATATCTTTGTAGATCATCTTTCTTTTCTTGACGTATTTCAGTCCAGATTGACTGTTGTTCTCCATTCTGTAAGTACATTCTTCCTACATTGAAAGTCCTTAGCAATCTCATGTTGACCTCGTCCTTTCAGTTTGAAGACATTGACACGTTGATCAAGCATTCCAATTGTCCTTGTTCTGGCTTGTGGTTCAGTTTACGTTTACTGGCTCCCTGACCTAAGCAGTAATGAATTAAGGCAGGCTAAAGATTTGAAAACAAGCTCGTGGGTAGGAATTCTCCCATAAAATCACATGTAGTAGAATTTTTAAAAAAAATAGTAAATAAAATTGGTGGAGGCCCTGACAGGTAAGGTTCAAGTTACGTCTCCAAACTCACTGGCCCTGTCTGTGTGTGGCAGACCATTGATCAGAGCTTATTTACTGTTGGAAACTTATCCTTTCTGATCATAAGTACCCCAAGACAGGGGGTCCATATGTCAAAGGGTCTGCACAAGGCAGATTTCATGGTAGGAAGGATGTTAAATTGTTCTGGTCAAATCATCTTGAAACAATGTATAAATAAGTACAAATGTTTTGCTTGTGTCTTGCAGAAGAGAAAGTTGTCTCAGAGGAGTGTGTACTTCCAGACAAGCCTGAAGTGGTGGTGTTTGCTATGTTTGGCAACCTGGCCAAACATCCAGTCAGGGTGTCTGCACTTGGGCAGATGGTGGGTACATAATTGTGCTTTTGCTGTCTCTTACAGTGTATCTAATCAGGTGCTCAGTAACCTGACTTGGGTCGTATAAGGCAAGGCATTGCATATGAGGAGGTTGTAGTTAAAAGGACTACAGTACAACGTATATAGTTATACGTGTGATGGATGGTGTGAAAAATAAACACAACTGCATGTATATTATCATGGCAGCCAACTGCAACATGTGCTTTGAAATTGATAAAGAACATATGAGGACCAAGCGCTTAAATTATTAAATGATAACTCCAACAAAGGTACTGGCAGTGCTCAAACATAGCCGTATGCAGACGCACGTGACCAAGGGAGCTTACCGTACCCAAACACATAGCAAAGAGAGGGCCGAAAGACATCAGACTTACTTTATTTCATCATATCTAGTTTCATCCTACCACAGATCATTAAACTTTATTTCTTTCTGGTGTTGCCAATTAAAGAAATTGAATATTTTGAATAAAAACTAATTCTAAAACAGAAAAGAAATAAAGTTGTAAACAGCAATTCACTGATATCTCTGTTATCTAAATCTACAAACTCTATTCTTAAATCTGCCTTCTACTCTAAGCCATACTTGACGTCACATTAAGTTTGCTTTCTCTCTCTCTTTATGATCACAACAGAGAAGGGATACCTGAATACCACAGCCCAGCCTTTAATTATTTCAAGTTTAGGCTGCTGGCATGCAGGAATCAGGTATGGCTTCTCTGTATGTACGTTAGTCTGTTGTGATCGTAAGTATGCTGGTCTGTTGTGATCGTTAACCATCATTAGGCTAGAAAGTGTCAATGAGAGCTCTTGAGGCGTAACTCCTGGGTCATTTTGACATTATGGGACATGAAATGGGATTTTCAGAAATGAATTATGACAAAGTCCACGATCTGAACTATTTGTTGTACTGAGAAATGTCTTTAAAAAATGTAGAAGTCAGATACTGCACAAAACTAGTACTTCCATTAGTCCATATGGGTATTTATTTGTCTCTGCCTTTAGAACCTGTCATAATAGCATGGCAGTTTGCTTTGAAGTACATATCAAGGGTAGCAGTCGGCTGCATTGGCATCTTGCAGGATTAGCGTGACGCATCTCTCTACCCTCCTACCTACACGTGCAACTCTCACAGTTTACATTGGCAGATCTTGGAGACTGGTGGCTGTAGCCTCACAACAAAGAAGTGATACCCGACCCCTGCAGACTACAGCCTACACATGAAAGACGTAAAGTCTAGACTAACAGCTTTCACGAGACTCGAAAGTGTGCACGAGACATAACTATACCATGTCTGCCTGACCTTGCAGTAACTGAACGTGACAAATCAGCCCAGACAACAGCTTAAACATACAGATTGAACAGAATATGCATAATTCTCCCCCACATCTCTTTTTGTGGCTAATAACACACAAGGTGTGTACAGGTACCTGAAGACCTGAAAAGATGACAGATCATTTCCAGTTCTGGGCAATTCATGGAAAGCCATTTTGCTTTGCTAATAACTGGTTGTGGTGCAGATATGCATCCATTACCAACCAAACAGTGAATAATATAAAATATGATATATGCATAGTAAGATCGCCGACTGCTTCTTAGCCATATGTCAAAAAAAAAAAGGAGGATACACTGTGATTGTCTTTGGGACAGAAAACTGTTGGGCTGCTGGAGCGCTACAGCACAACACCCACATTAGGTTTAAGAACTGTGGTTAGAAAAGCTAACTTATCTTTTGCATTTGTAAGTCTTTTTGCTTTTAAAGGTTGTTATTTGTCATATTTTTACTTTTAACAAAATAAATTAGTAATCTTTGTATGCTTAGCATGTACAAATTGAATGATTTCAGCTGACTGTAAGCCATGGTAGCGATAAATAACTATATGTTCAGGAAGTGCTCAGTTTTCTGTAGAAATTTTAAAAGCATGCCTGTAGAATTTCTTTTTTAAACTATGATAAATAACCAGTCATAAATTAAGCATAATATAGTCTGAATGGAACATATACGTTTCAGAAGGGAAACTGCAAAAGGCATCAGTACCAACCAATAAAATGAATACTAATTCTTTTTCAAACATGAACAATAACGCAAATACACACACGGTCATAAAATAATACATCAGTACCGTAATACAGAATTAATGTTGTTTACTTGAGACAGTAAGCAAAATTCCAACAAATCTCATAAATTTGTAATAAAGTAGCCTAAGCTTTTGTGTGAGGAAACTGAACAGAAAATTCCAATACAAAAAGTTTTTAATTTACAAGTTAAATGGGTTTCACTTACATAAAATGTTCTAACAAATACAATGGTAAAAGAAAAACAAGTGACTGCCGCTTGGAGGAAAATCCAACTTAAATTTAAAACAAGGGAACTGGAACAACTAGAACAGGACAAAGACGAAGACAATCAACTTGTTTCGGGGCACTACCCCTTCATCAGGATGACACAAAAACGATGAAAAAGGAAAAGAAAAAGACTTAGCTGCGGTAGAAAGAGTAGATAGAGGAGAATCAGATGTTAGTTGTTAGTATCTGCAGCTATTCCAAAAGAGTATAGAGATGTCTAAAGAGAGTGAGCCTAGCACAGCATGCTGTAAAATGGCACAGTGCATCACAGCCACGGATCGCTGGCGGTACCCAGCCTGTAACCTGATACCGCGCCCCGGCGTCCGCTGTGGCTGTGAGTGTGATGGTAAAACCGTCTCCATGATGGCTGTGTCCATCACAGACAAACAACAGACCTCCTCATTCAACAGATTTTTCTCTGAAATCTTCTCTTCTAGTTGTTTGAACCCATTCTTCACACCTGACAAAATTTAAATTGCATATAACAAAAATAATATTGATACAAACATAATGGAGTCTTAAAACATAAATATTAAGCATTTGGCAAATCAATTAATGGTAAAAACTGTTTGTGACGTGGCGGGCCGTACCTTAACTTATTGGACTCCACTTCTCAGAATTACTGGACAAACTTTTATGGTGATCTCATAAATGTAGATTTAATTGAGCAATCGTCACCAAACCTTTACTGCAACAGGTCAATGGTTTCTACACCAAAGGGTGACGACGCTATGAAATAATGTGAATAACTAAAGAAATCTACCGAGGGAAAAGATTCTCTTACTCGGACACATTCGCTCAGTCTCACACAGGCATAACGCTACTAGCTCAAGAGCCCCCACCCTCGTAAAATACAACTGCAACAAACCGTTATTCAACATATATTTCAAACACTAACTGGCTCGACAACATCAAATATATCTACAGATTATTTGCAAAGAATCACCTTGCTTGTGTCTAGGGTAGGACCCTGCCTGATTACGTCATACCACGTGGTATCAGACAAAGAAGATAATCAAACTCCAGAGGGGGAATCAAACTGCAAAACGGCCTATGATCCCGCTCTATACACACATACAGTAAGTGACCGACAACAGAGCTCCTACTCTTGTCACTACTGAAACCACTACTTCTGCGATACACAACTCTGAAACTATACAGACTGAATCAATAAGTGACCAACGACAGAGCACCTACTCTTGTCACTACGGAAACAACTGCTTGACCGCAATACACCGATACACTAAGCGACTGACAACAGAGCACCTACTCTTGTCACTAACGAAATTCCTGCTTTACTGCAATACACAGCTCTAAAGCTATTCAACGACCAACTATGAAGCTAAGACACTTCCACAAACCGCACTTCTCTCTGTACCCTCTTAGCGTACTTGCCCGGCAACTAGCTTATGACGTCTCCTGTCTCCGGCAGGATAAAACCACCTATCTTAAACGCAAGTCCCAGACTCTAAGATAAGTTTACGGTAAGAACAGACCTTACTTATAAGGCACGTCCAGTAGTCCCTTACACGTCAGTCCGTTGGCGTGTAAGCGCAATACACCTCTGTGTATTTGGCGAGAGAACTGGAGTCCTTACTTCTTTCCACGTCTTTGGCTAAGTTGGCGAGGGCAGAGGTCCGTGGGTCTACACGTGTCCGCTTCTCTTGGTCTTGCTACGTTAACACTCTCACCATCCGAGTGTCTCTGCCTGTGTATCTATGTGTGTATCCCTAATCGTGTTTTTGCCTCCTTCAGTAGTAGGCGTTCTGACGCATTAACCTCGAGTAAACCGGTTCTGCCCTGACCAATGGCGTATCACTCACCTACCTAAGTGTGAAGAGAAGGGGAGGAGCTAGCAGGCTAAATTAAGAGTGACAGGTGATACCCTAGGAGTGACATGTGACTCTGTTCAGTTCTGTAATTCATCACGTCCATTCTCTGCTGCTGCCATGTTACCAAAGTTTTCTGTCCGAGAACAAGGCACATAGCTCTGGTGCAGTCCTCCCAAAATAAGTAGTAGTGTTCATCTTACTATGGATCTGTAAACTTCAATAATATTGTTGGACCTATTTTCTTGACTGAGCATTATGTAGTGTTAGTGGGATGCGTTGTTACTGTTTTTACCTGACCCTGTCACCACCATAACACACTGCTAGTAGCAAATTTAACGGTAACTTTAGCAATGTGTGTGTTTGTGTGTCTGAATGCTGTGATCCTACCACAAAGAGTGTGAAAGGTTTTTTGGTTCTACCATGTTTTACTTCTAAAACTTATTTGTGCATGATTTTGAGTCTGTGATGGCTACAGCAGTGATCAGTTCAAAGCAGTCGTATTATGTTTCATATCTGGCAAATAGGTTTGTGTGCATAGCTGGTTAATTTCCAATTTCCGCTGTCACAGTGATTACCAGACTAACAAAAATTTCAAACATTTCTCCCAGATCTGTAGATTGACAGTATTACATAACACAGAGGGTTGTTTCATAAGGATTAAAATCAATTTACCATTTACACTTTACACACGCACACATTTTCCTTGGCATTCAAGGGAGATCACCATTTCCAAATATCGCCAGACAATTACAAGGGAGGTAATTAACTTCCACTCTCTATGAAAGTACAGCCAAGTCAACCTGTTTGCACAAGACGATCAGCTCAGCTCAGTTATTTACAACATTTACATCATTCGTTTGCACTGTAACGTTTTGTGGGGTGTGCTAGAATTCTAGGGAAGAAAACACGAGAAACATACGCCTAGTGCAGACCCTCACCTTTTCAACCAAAAGGTACACGGCCAGATAACTTTACACATTTATTGAACTATGAACATTAATAATGAAAGTAGAGGAAAGAATGGTGCAATTGAACAAATACGTAACAGTGCGTGTGTGTGTGTGTGTGAGCGTGAGCGTGATAGCAACAGTTTGAGACACGAAACAATTGTCTGAACACTGAGTAACACAACTAGCATACAATTAAATTCATATGAGTCAATGTGCTATCGTAACAGGCTACTTGCGGAAAATGTGTTATCCAAAACCCGGAACAG
>SMGT01016068.1:0-21948 GCA_004794575.1 Lanistes nyassanus
GGGGAGAGCAACACGGAGGTCGGTTGTCTCTTTCAAAACCCCCAGTTCGCAACAATGTAATCCACTTGAATATCCTCATATGATTAGGAATTTTAGCTGGAGGAGGCAATCTTCCATACTTTGTCAGATACGAAACTTTAAAATATTAGTAGTATTATGTTTGTTCATTCAGAGAATATTTCTTCGGCAAAAGCGACTAGCGCAAAATAAAAATCTTTGGCCTAACTTCCTCTGATACTCAGTAACTCTTTCCCGCAATGTCTTTGACACATGCTCTACGCTTACAGTTGCAAACAAAAACATGTCCTGTGAAAGCATCTGTCCTACAGATAAAAACTCAGCAGCAGCAGCAGCAGCAGCAGCAGCAGCAGCAGCAGCAGCAGCAGCAGCAGCAGCAGCAGCAGCAGCAGCAACAACAACAACAACAAAAAGAACTTGCTTTCTTTTGCATTTCATAACGCGTAAAAAGAAGGTCTTCTCTTGCTCAGACATATGAGACTACGATCGATGGGTTCCTTGTTGTCAGCGTGTCAGACCTGAGACCCTATGTTAGCTCTAATAGTTAAGAAAGAAAGAAAGAAAGAAAGAAAAAAAGAAAGAAAGGAAGAACATTAAACTACGATGTCGCACTTAGAAGTAAGCTATGGATATATGTTAAAAAAAACCTGATCTACATTTTGTGCAATTGGGAGTAAACTGGCGATACATTAAAAGACAGTGAAGAGAATCGCCTCTTAATATTTTACTCGTAATACTGGCGATGTGTCATCTACAGTGGCTGCAGGTGGTAAAAATGTATTTACATTACGCTCTTGTGCTACTAATATTTAAAATGCAACCAAGTGCAAATTAAAGTCAACGAGTTTATAAGCGCCATTTTAACACAAACTGAAATCCTTAGTTGTTTTTGACATATATTTTGATTTACCTTCATTTAAGATGCAAACGCTGATGCCAGAAGAAAGAATCTGGAGCATAACCGATTTGGGCTTTTCTTATACATACTGTTGGAGTTCACAGCACATTGATTATATAGGGTTGTAACCATGGCTTCACAATAAAACCTCTCTTTAACTCTATTTTCCCTTCACAGGAATAACGGCTTATTCTGTTGTTTCACACTTTTCTGTTGACATAATACCTCCAGGACAACAGATAATGCAGTATTTACATCAAACATTCTGTGCATAGTTTACAGAAATCACTGTCTACGTTGGTCATGTGTGCTTTTTAAAGGTTTGCAGCCATGTCAAGTTGGTTTCTTTTCACTTCTCCATGATGGATTTTGGAAGAAAGCGTTGAAAAGTTAAGAAGATATGCAGGTAATGTTGTGATTTTTTTTTGCAAAAGGACTTGAAAAATCATTATCGTTGAAGCTGCAGTTATGCATAACTGAATGGTATTTTATTGTATTTATGGTAATTTTATTTGGGGGCTGAGGTGGGAAGGCAGCAAAGAGAAAAGTGAAGTTTTAGATTAAAGTATTTGGTATATGGCTTTTAATAGATACATGGATCTCGGATGATTTTATAAGTCGCTGTTTGGGTTGCTCCAACTCCTATGCTTGCTTCTCCATATCGATTGTAATATTGTGGTATTTTTATAACAACCAGAAAAAATTAAAATAACAAGTATTATCCTTCAATGAAACTTTCTTACGTATTACAAGAGTCCCATCATCTCTACATATTGCATATCATATGAACAATCAGTAAAACGCATGGTTGGTCTGAACTATATACATAAAACACTGCCAATATTAATTACCGCCTTAGTTGCTCTTTATAGGTTAAACTGTAACTAGTCAACGCATAGCATAGGCTCTACTGCCAGTAGAGGCATGGTGGTTGCAAGGAAAGGTACTCGTCTTGTACGGGTTGCTTCCCCTGAAAGGTCAAAGTTTTTCAATATAGCGGTATGAAGGAGTTTCAAAGATTTTTGGCCATGCTATGGTTAAACATGAAGGAGGAGACATGACATTCACCGTGTGAAACATGTCTCCCAACATTGCCTTCGTACTTAAATGGGATTTTAATGACGTCTGAAATGTATATTCGACCGGAAACATTCCGACTTCATGGAAGTTGACTGGGTAACCCCGCGGGGAAAACATCGTGTTTAAGTTGACACTGACTGATTGATAATTGGCCACTTGTTCTCCGTGATACGCAGTTTTATTAGTTTTTTTCGGTGTTATGATTGATGTTTTATAAAACACTAAATCACGAAGTGCTTAGTGTGACAGGCTTACTCAGCCATTACCTGTTTTGCAGTTGTTATGTGAGGCGGCTGGAAGGCGTCGCTTGCCGGAATTTATGAAATAAAGTGGCCCTCCCCCCTTCTCTTAAGACCGTCTCTGTGTTGTAGTGGTTAAGGCGTCCGCTTCCGAGGTCTGTGGCTCACGCCCCGGCCGAGTCATATCTAAGGCAGTCTATAGCAAGTACCTGACCTGCCAGACACCTGGCACTATTGGGAACAGGGTACTAGGACTGGTTGGCCCTGTGTCAGTATAATGCGCAGAGAGCGAAAGCATCCAGTATCTTTTCTTCGCCTCACCTGACGATCTCTAGTTTGGACGCCAAGAGGACGGCGACAATAAAATCGAAAAGTCCAAGAGTTTGCGGGGGAAAAAAAATCCCACTCGCGACTTCATTTCGTTAAAACGGCATCAAACCTTAAATGCAAGTAACAGTCGTGGCAAGAAAAGTGATGGAGAGAAAATCTTTGTTGCAGACAGTTGCGTTGTTTGTGTCTTTCCACTGTTGTCATTTGGGTTTTTCAAATATCATTTGTTCGACACAAGCATAACATGAGATCTAAGCGTGGTGATTTTTGCTGACATTTATCCGATCGTTCTTTCTCTGTAGGATTAACCCGTTGTTAAATTTCCTCAAGTTCATAAGCCGTGTGACAAGATAACTGGTTCAAAATGCGTGTATTCAGAAAAAAGCTACCAACGCCGAGCAAAGCAGATGAGAATTGTCCACCTCCCTTTTGCTCCACTGAAGGTGTGCATGGGGTTGTGCGTGTAGTAGGTACGTAAACTACGAATCTTCTCTCGGCAGGGCCCCTAACTCTTGCGGCATTGCCAAAAAGCACACCGGAAGTGCTCTCTAGGCGAGAAATGAGCAGATTTATCTCTCTTGCCCAAGCGAATGTATTTGAATAAGCAGGAAATATTAGTTTTTCCCTTTTCATGCACATTAATGTTGAGTCTTTCCCGAAGCTGACAAACGTTGACATCTTCAGGCAGAATCTTATTCTGACAGATGTGCCCTCTGAAGATGATCTGGGTTTTATTCGCATTTGTAATGAGCTTTACACCACTTTCTCTCAAAGGTGGCAAGCAGAACGCCCCAGCAACACAGTACCCTGGCCTTTTAGTTTGTAACCAGCGAATTCAGCTAGACCTTTAACAGCAACACCAATTCCACTGATACTTTGACAGCACGATAAATAAGTACATGAGCTCTTACCACTGCTTTTTTTTTTACTTCCATGCAAACAATATAAAAATTAAAATAAAATACAAAAATATTAATAACAACGTAGCGAACAGGATACAAGAATACACGCACAGAGAGAGAGAGAGACTGTTGCTTAACATCCAGTCGCAGAATATAAGTGCATATCAACTTACACGCTGCCTCACCTGGAACTGCTGTTGCAACACGGGCCTCAGTGCCACCCAGTCACATTACACTGACACCGGGCCAAACAGTCCTAGTACTGTTCCCTATAGCGCCAGGCGTCTGGCATGACAGCTACTAGATTGCCAATTTTTAAGTTAGGTTAGACTCGGCCGAAGTGTGAACCACCGACCTCCCGCCTCGGAAGCGGACGCCTTAACCACTAGACCGATCACGCAGTCAGAGAGAGAGAGAGAGAGAGAATGAGAATGAGAAAACCATATACGGGAAAAATGGCCTTTTTTAGGGGAACCATATATCATACTTTGTGGGAAGTATATTTAGAAATTGAAGTGTGAGCCAGGAATGCATGTCCGAAAGTGCAATATACAATCTTTGGATAAAGCTCTTCATATGGCCACATCACAAAAACAGCTGCACACAGATCTGCATTACACCGACTCATGTGACACTGTATGGTACCTGTCATCTAATAAATGGCTTCCAGATGCTCCAACGTCTCATTCTAGTAACTGACTAATCGAATTGGTTCTAATGGCACAAGTTGACACTGCAATAATTTGTGCAGCATGCTGATGTTGGTATGGTTAATAGAAAATCTCAACAGTGACGCTGGAAAATGTAAATGAAATTGGAGGCCCCCCCCCCCAGCCACCCACCCAACCAACACAAAACTCAGTGGGGTCGTTCTGGTTGGCCAAGTAATGGACTTGTCATAGCAGTTGAGCAGAAATGGTTCTTTAATGCACTAGTAAAAAGTTAGTATCTCACACCAGATAATGGGCATGTACATGTAACAGCAGTTACGAAACACCCATATGAAATCGATAAATACAAATAAAGACAAGCAGATGACTGGATGTGTCTGTCAAAACCAGTTATTGATCACCACTGCTTTTGACAAGGCCCTCGGCAAAGACGATAAAATGACATTTGTTTTGTGGTTACAGACGACGGTATTATGGGGTGCGAGAAGGTCGAAATATTAAAGTGAAAGAACGGATGAAACCTCGCGCTTGCAGCAACTACTTTGGAGAGATTCCCCCCGGACATCATCACACACACACACATGCACGCACGCACGCCGCACGCACGCACGCATACGCATACGCATACACAATATATGCCCGCTCCCTCTCTCTCCCCCTCTATCTCCCCCCTCTTTCTATTCTTCTCTCTTTCTCTCCAAATGTTCCTAAATGATACGGTACAAACTTCTTATGTCCACACATTTCATCAGATCTAGCTGTGACGAAACCGACTCCCATCTGTTGTGTTATTCTTGCCACTGCCATTGCTGCGGGGCGGTTGGCGCTATTTTCCCCTCTAACTCTGAAACCTGGAGCTAGCAGATATTTGACTTCTAGGCATCCTTAAATCTGCACACAAAAAAAGGAACCTAAATCTTAAAAAAAATCCCCTCCCCAAAGTTATATTTACACACAATTGTAATTAAATTGAATAAGCATACTTAAACCAAAGATCCTAATTTGCCCACTCCCAAATGTAGACTAAAGTGAAAAGAAAAAAAAAACCCTGCCAGGCGTCATTCGGTGCGTGCCACTTACCCTCTAAACTAACAGCATTTCTACTGACAGCTTGCAGCTAACACAATATGGGCCACTTGGCTCGCGTCATCCCAAACTTCCAGCTTTTCACATTCCCTGTTATGCTTTCTATATCAGCTTTTCGCGGGATTTTTTTTCCTTAAACATTATGTCACATCGTCATAGGAAACGTTACTGGAAAAATCTGGAAAAGCTTTTGAGGAAAAATGGAAGACAGGTTTAAAATTCAGTAACGCATGTAGGTCTGCAGCTCTCAGTACAGGATCTATTGGCTTCGGAAGGGTTATATGGAAAGGGTGAGAAAGAACTTGGACGTAACGCGATTTGAAAAAAAAATTCAGTATTACCTGAGAATTTCAGCTTTCGTGCAATTGTTAGCAAAAATGTTAGGATCTAATGAACACAGATGTAGGCAGCACACACTGAAGAAATTTCAGTTTTATCAAAAGAACGCGGGAACTTTTGAGTGAGCATTTGTAGTGTCTTTACTTTTATCTTGTTCCTCACCTTCTTCATCCTTCATCTCTCTTTCCGCGAGAGAGCACAACGCTAGCGCACACAAATGGGCGCCTGTCAGTGAAGGAGAGAGAGAACTTAAAACATAAATTCTGCGTGTTTCCCCATGCTCGCTAGCCGCGGGCGCGCGCGCGAGAGAGATTAATCTACCAACATCTTCAGCAAGATAATCACACTGCAGTCTAAGGCTGAAAGGAAACTTACATCAGTAAGCCTCGATGTGGCTCATAATGGCGGCGCCCACGCTTATCGTTGCGACAGTTGTCAATATGATGTGGACAGCGTGAACGAAATAGAGTCGGAAGGATATTGGGGAAATTTCCCCGTTGGCCTTTTTCACCCATCATATGCTTCTTCCAGGCCGTGAATTCCTTGGCTACCACCCTCCTTCCGACCTCCAGCTCGTCGTGATCTTAATTCCTTGTTCGCCTCCCACCGTATCGATTCCCCCTACCCCCACACCCCCGTTTTTTTCTGCTGTACCCGCTGTCTGCCAGCAAATCACCTCTCAAACCACACCCTCCGCGAAGCTCTTGTCTCATATTTTTTCACCCTGATGTCGCCTAAAGCCACTCCTCCTCCATTACTGACACCAAAAGGGGCCGGCCACAGGAAAATCAGTTTTTTTAATTCCTCCCAACCCCCTCCCTTTTTTCAGTAACGACTCTTCCAACCATTCTCCCTCTGCCAATGCCTCTTCGGCAGCCCCTCGCAGCCCCTCGCGTTAAAGACATCCCATCCAATCAGGAAATAGGATGCCCTGTTTGTGCGGAACTGTAATATGCGGACGTGCTGGGCTTGCAGACTCGCGTGCCAATATGAGGCCGTGGTTGAACTAAAGAAAATATGAAAACAGGGAGCCTGAGTGGAGCTCGAAAACGGGCTGCAATTGGTTGAAATGATCGGAGGTAAAATCACGTGCAAACGTGCTGTGCATGCCCGGTGTACGAATAATCACGAAACGCTACAGCCTAGCGAATGCCCACACAGGAGTAGAAAACGTTGAAACTCTCACTTCTGGAATGAATGTGTGATCCATATAATGCTGCTAATTAAACGACAACAGTAGATACAGAATAAAATATAAGCAAGGATATGGATTGCACTGTGCGGGATTTCAGCTGCACATAGATAAAAGCCACTGCCTTCGTCCATCTTACACCAAAATAAGGTAAAATCTAGTATAGGAGAGCATAAAGGGAAAATGCGCGTAAATGGGATATTCCTGCCTCCAGTAATGACGTCATAATATTGGCCAATGTAATTCATTTTCCTAAACGCAAAATATTAAAGGAAAAATAATTAAAACGTGTTCTGTAAGCGATTTTTTTTTAAAACTCAGAAGTGGAGAGGTCACAAACAACCTTGGCGAAGTTGTGAAACTGGTCTGTGTCCACACATATTCTGGGCTGTAGACTACAGATCGAGCAACTGGGCGAATACTACTTTGTACGCTGGGGCAGCTCGCGTTGTAATATGGGAAAGGACGATATAATTTTATAATAATATAAGCACCCAATCTGATAGTGCTGTAACTACATCACAACGCAATGAATGGTTTCCGAAGTTATGGCAACTGAATCCTTTGACACGCCTTTGCAGCTTCTGACGATTACTTATAACAGCTCAGCTGTCGCGAGTAACAGAAAAAGGAAATAAAGAGTCAAACTCTTTTCTTGAAAATGTAGTAGGATATAGAAAATGCGTCCTTTAAATTGCGTACTTTGGTTTAGAAAGTGAGTCAATTATACAGGTATTGGGAATCATAGAAGACTAGTGGAAATGATGCAAAGTTGATAACTGGCTCCAGGGCTACACGGAGCGGGGGCAAGGAGGGAGCTGGGAGGAAGTAGGGGCCGTGCTCATGCGTCTGCCAAGCTCGGAGTGTTTTTATGAATAATCAACAGGGCACGTACGGCCTGTCAGCGGGCCCCCGTCTCACTGTAGCAGTGCTTCTCCAAGCCGCTGACCCTTGACCCATAACCAATTGCTCCCCTCTCTTCTCCCCCACTCCCTCTCCCTCGGTGGACCATCCCTTGCCGGAAAACACTTTTTGCACTCTGAACCCCTTGTTCCCCCCACCCCCCACCCTTACACGTTTTTCCTCCGTGACCCCTGACCTGACCCACCAAGACGATCGGCCTCTGAATAATGCAGAAAGCGTGGGCGGTGTTAAAATACATTAAAACGGTAGTCAACAGGAGCTCACACTGGTCCTCTTGGGGACTGAATAGGTCATTGCGCCTGGGCAGCTCAGGGCCTAGGCTTAGGAACCTTGGTCCGTGAAAGCAGAAAACAAGAACAGGGGAAGGGAAAATGGCTGAACGGACAAGAGCTAGCGAACATATTTTTGTATTGTGGGGGGTGGGGGGAGGTGAAACCCGTGTATCTCTGACAGAGATGGAGAGGGGGGGGGTTAAGAGAGAAAAGAGAGAGGCTTCAGATATGGTCCACCACCTAATAATTTTTTGTAAAGTAACGAAGCTATTTAATAAACTAACATTTAGATCATCCGTCTTATAGAATGGGTAGAGGACACGGACCATGATCAAGGACTGTAGTATCAATAGAGAATACAGAGAAACAACCCACACATGATACTGTTCACATAATCTTCGTTTTTATTCCTGTCCTGTCCCTCCCCCGACCTCCATACTACTACTGCTGCTGCTGCTACTACAATGTTACTGCTGTGGTGCAACTGCATGGCCTATTGTCTCGAGTAAAGACGATTGCGATGAGTAGAGCTCATGCCGTCCCAGCAAGCAAGCCCTTTCACCCACAGCCCTTATTCTGCTCATGGCTTTCTCTTACGCTAGTTCTCCATGGGTCACTCTGTGATGCGTACACACTGGACCCATCAAAGTATACAAGGGGACAGCTTATGTGTGCCAGTGTGGGTGTGTGTTTGCGTGCGCGCGTGTGCTGCATTGGTGTCATTGTTCGAGCGATCGTGTCCGCCTTTAATTATTTTTTTAATATTATGCGCTGTATAAATAGTAATATTATCACACCATTCACACGGTTCTATATTACATGTTGAATGAACCCAGGAAGCGATTGTTTGAATAGTTATTGCAACATCATTTTGTTTGATATACGTATTGTGTAAAGTCGAATCTTCTGGTTGTGCTGTCATGTCCAACATGTCCCACTTACTCAGATCGGTTATGGACCAGAAAAAGAATATTGTCATTGTCATTGTCATCGTCATCAGCATTGGCCTCATTTTCTCTTCCCCTCTCCTCTCGCTGCTCCTTCCCTTAACCTACCTCATCTCTCGCCACCCCAACCCACGCCGCATCAAGAGACACCGACGAGAAAAGGGCAAAGAAGAACGAAGGAAGAGGACGAACTCAAGAGAGAAAATAAATTTCCTCCCGAGGGCTCTAGAAATAACAAGGGTCAAAAATGAACCTGCAAGAGCTCGTTAGCTGGTGCGTCGCCTGTCCCCCCTCCCGTGCCCTCAGTGGCCTGACAATGTTCCAGGGGAAGCCACCGCCTCGAGGAGCAAGAGTTCTCGTTCCTGACTGCAGCCATCTTGCGGCTTGTCAAGCAGGTTCCAGAGCGCCGCATGGACGCTTGATAGAAAAGCGAACGCGCTGGCCATCGAGAAGATAATTGCAATAGTCACAGCTCGTCCTGCAGCCAGTAACAAAAATGCAAATCAAATCTGGGCGGAGCGCAGGCCGAGACAGGCGTGAGCTGCCGAGCCTCGATCTCTGCTCGACCACTGCAGCAACGGTTGTTGTCTTCATACGCGTCATTAGGAACGCGGAGCGACCAGACGGACAGACATACGGGGATGGACGGAAGGACAAACGCAAAACAAAACCCGCTTAGAACATTATCCCGATAAGTTGTTGGGGGGGGGGTGGAGGTAGAGAGAGACCAGCAACAAAGACATTCATTTTCACGAAACGAAAAAGAGACAAAAGGCTGGAGGCGGCAATGGAAGTAGATGCGCCCATAAATGGGTTTGTGTACGGAAGGTGCACTTTCTCCACGCGCATATAACCAATTTCTACTCACGTGACACCCATTGCGACAATCACTTCTCACCATGCTCTTGTCCTCGGTCACCCCCACACTCCCGCTACGTCACAATAGGATGACAAGCAGCAACCCACCCTCCTCGCTGTCCGGACTTTTCCTGCATCTATAGTACAGCTTTAAATTCGATCTTAATAACTCATGTACTTATAGAGGGGGCCCACTCTAGCCCCGCTACCACATAAAAACCGCACTAAAAGTTTTACGCTCTCCAGCCCATATAACGACGACTAAGATATGGCGGGGACCACGTTGCGCTCTTTGAAGGCGGCCAGTGCCCAAGTGGGCGACTAGACGGACACGGGGCGCCTCGAGTGACCAGCGGCGAGGGCTTTGTGGCCAGCGGGTGGCCAGGTGGCCGCTGTCTCCGCGTCGGAAATCTAATGCAGACAAACACCTAGCCACGGCTTTCAGATTACCCCAGCTCTGAGTCCGAAGAGGAGTGGCTAGAACAGGATTGTCCCCCCCCCCCTTTTCCGGAGGGATCTCATAAGCTCGGTCCACCCCACACGGCACGCGCGCGGCGGCGTGGGTGCATGGGTGCATGGTAAGCGCGTGCACTTGCGTGTACAATAGCATTCTGGTTTTTGTGATGACGAATACGAGGCGTCATGTTCTTTGCAAATAACAAGATCGGTGTTCCAGAAAGACAGTAAAGTGACGTAAATCTCAGTCTGCAATTTCCCGACCTTTTGCGTGATCACAAAAAAACTGCTCCGTTCTTTGCCTTTCGCATCCCTGAAATTGTTGTTGTCTCGTTGACCTTTGAGGCAACAGGACATAAGTTAACTGACATAGAAAAATGCCAGTGTTGTTAAAAGTCGAAAAACAATAAAGCCCCGCTCAAACGTCGATAAAACCGAATGTGATCAACTAACCGTAAAGGACTATAGTGCATGACACTTTAAGGTCGGACTCATAGGTTTCTAGCGAAAACAGTCGATCATAAATCCCTTGGCCTAAAACAAATATTTTACCAAGTCTCAATCAAACGATAGCCCCCCCCCCTTCCCATCCCGCACAGCTCCCCCTCCTTTTCGAAACAAGATTGTCGCGGGCGGAAGAAAAAAATCCTTCTACGCAAGACTTGATAACTCCGCGGGAATTTCAGCGCTGCTTACAGTAGAATAGCATTTTTTAAAATAATACCTGAAAATATATGTAAATATAACACAAATGCAACCACACATGACCAAACTTCAATTTATAACATGCATTGCCCTTTGTGCTCTTTACAATGGCTATCGAATAGAAGTTAATTATATTAGGTGATTGCAATCAGATTGGTGACCGCTAAAAGCCATGCTATCAGTACTGGCACAAGCCCGATTTGAATGGCTATCTCAACATCCGGGTCCCTGGTTGGAGAGTCGCCTTCAACGGTCACGTGACCAGCGATCGGGGGAGACCTTAGGGCTGGATGGTAGTCCTCGGGTCATGTTCTCATTATTCTTTCTGAGACGAGTTTCATGGACGCGAGGAAAGCGAGTAACGCCAGGCTGTGACGTCAGAGCTCCTACGCTAAAATGGCAGGAGCTATGACGTCATCGCCCGGAGTCGTTCGCGCCTCTCGCGGTCTATAGAACACGCCTGGAGAACGTGCGTAGCGTCATTCTCAGTCCGAAAACTGTGTCAGTTCTTCGACTCCCTGCTGCCGATCATGTTGCTGGGACGTTCTCGTGCCCCGAGGCCCTGGCAAGAGGAGAACCTCGATCGCCCTTCCCCCTCAACCCCTCAGCCCCTCAGCCCCTTCACGAGTTCTGCAGGTCCGAGGAGGGACGGACTGAACGACAGACGCACGGACCGGCCATCTCAGAACGTTTACCCAACGCGACCATCAATCAGTCACAACGATTTAACACACAGGGAAAGAAACGTCAGTTTTGTGTCAAGAATAATGGAGGGCTACTGAGCAACGATATCTTTCTGCACATCACTGCGACGGAAAGCTGCCAGCTTTGTGTCCAAAGAAATGTTTGCGACGATAAAATATTACTGGATTATGCACTGCAATCCTCCGTGGTGGACCGTTCGACAGTTCAGCACTTATCAGAAAAAACGTTCATCGTCTAACGTCAGGCCTAGGCTGGGGAATTTAGCCTGCCACTGCATCTTTTGGGTTTTCGATGACGCGTTAAGAACTCGCATTGCAACATCCTCAAATCGCAGAACTGCGACATCCAAGAGCAATAAGTGCCTTTAAGGAGTGCGTCTGGCGGGTTCCTAGGTTTTCGTAGGTTTTTTTTTCTAATACGAAGAAACGTTGCAGGTCTTGAAACGCATGGCGTTAACGAGTGACAGAGAGGAAACAAATGTGAGTGAAAGTCAAGCCTTGCCGCCTGAAGATTTTGTTGGCCATAACTGGTTCTGTTGTGGATTTCTGGTTTCTCTTTCCCTTACTCATCCGTTTCGAGTAAATTTAAGGGTTCTTACTCCATTCCGCAAGAGCGCACCCAGCGCGAGGATGTTTTGTGACCAAAAAGTATCAGATGCTGCAGACAGACAGTACCGAGATGACCAGTTGCATCTTAAATGCGGAGCCTCCTATCACTTGATGGCACAGCGACGGATTAAAATCCTTGACATCCCTATTCTCTCCGTTTCCTTGCCAGACCCTTCCTTCTTTGAGCCGTCTAGCCTTCCTGCTTCCGGTCTGGTATGCGTCAAGGATGACGCTGGACCGCGGACGACCAGTGACTGGTCATCGTAAACAGTCCTCTTACGTGTCAGCGCGCTGTCATCCTTCAGCAGACAAGAGCGATGGTCGGGCCCTGACATCCTAGAAGCTTAAGATGCTAAAGGGCGTCCCCTGTCCCCATCTACACCGCCAGCCATCACGTGCGCGCTACAGACGATTTTTAGTGCGCCGTGGAACACTGAAAAGTTAACTGCTTTAGATGCATTATTTTCGGATGGAGTCAGAAAAAAGGCAGACAAAGTCACTACTCGAAAAAAAAATGCGCTTTGGAAGTGAACGATACATGACAAAATCCGACCAAAGATCCAAAACTTTGGATTCCAGACGGGTAATGTCTTGTACAGTTCACTTCCAAACGGATTTTTTTTCCGAGCAGTGAGCTATATGGGAACGGAATAACGAAAGAACTGAGAAATGCCAATAGTTAAGCGAAATATTGTACAGTCATCACTGTATGCTATGTACCATGTCTTGGGTTTTATTCTTATTTTATGTTTATATATTTGTTTGAATTCTGTTCTCCTTCACCCTATCCTACATGTTCCCCTATCCCCTTTGTCTCTCATACCCCATCTGGGGTCCAGAGATAGCAAATAAAGTTTCAAAGTTTCAAAGACAATACGATAAAGTGTGCCAGAAGACACCCGTACGTATTTATCGCCGTCAATGAATTCTAACTGTCGCTGTGGTCCGAAAGAAGAAAAGAAGAGGGTCAGGTTACACCCCCCGTTATCCCTAACTAGGCTACACCGTAAGGAGGCCTACCGCTGTCGCTGCAGGGCAGTGTTGAAAAGATTGGCGCTGCACTCATCAAGACGGCCATGCGACCTCCGGCCGAGATTGAATGGGGGGATGAGGTGAGGGTGGCAGGTTACAATTAACTGGCTTGCCTGTGGGCACTGCTCCAGGGCAGATCAAGCCCTGGATCGAACGTTTGACGATTACGTCATTGGCATAAAAGTTAGCCATGGGGGAAACTATTCTTCACATCAATTGCCGTCGTAATTTCTGACGGCACTGGGCGCAGAGGCTGTGGCCTGACAGCGAGTCGGAAAGTAAGAAATCACGACGACGACGACGATGGTGGTGGTGGTGGTGGTGGTGATGAAGAAGATGATGATGTCTGGCATTATCTTGGTCTGTTGTCTTATTCACCATTATCTTTGCCGGAAAGCCAACCTTATTATGGCAAAAACGAAAGAACGGCGAAAAGGAACCCCAGTCAGCGAAAAGGAACCCCAGTTGTACGCCCGACGAGCGCAGGACAGTTGATCTCACAAGTTCTGGGCAAGTCAGATGAAGACAGTGGGTAACCTCTAAAAGTTTGGTTTCATCGAGTTCCCAGCGTAGCTTCCCAGCATTCCCCGAGGGATTTGTTGGGTCGTGTGTGTAGAGAGACTACTTTGGGAACTTGTTCTTAACCTCATAATCAGACGCTGTTCGCTTAATAAGTGCCATTAGGTTACTACCACCCCACCACACCCCCCACCCATATTAACAAAAAGAATAGCAACAATAATTGAAGGAAAGAGATTTTTCATAAGTAGCATTACAGGCCTGATCTCTGTGCACGCGCACCTCACAGGAAAGGCATAGTGAGAGGAGGTACTGGTTAAGGTGTAGTTATCACCAGCTTTTCCGGAAGTCTCTCAGTAGGCACTGGCAGAGGCAGCTGTGATGATAATCGTAAGGCGCTAGCTTTTTATGCAGCAAAAATAATAACTTTATTGTGTAGCTAAACAGACCGAGTGCTCGCCTTTGATTCTAGGTGCAACGCTTGTCAAAGAGAATTTTTGTACAGACTGAACGAGAAGTGGGCCGGCTGCAGAAATTTTTTTATGACTTACTTATCGTTAATATTAAACGCCTATGTCTGGCTTAATGGTCTAGGCTAAGGCAGACCACACCCAATATTTTCCCCTCCCTGCAATCTGCTCTTCAGTCAAGTACAGGATAGAGAAGTAGAAGCGCACTGGGCAAGGGATATTTAACACGCGTGCAAAATATTGCAAGACAGTCAGATCGGGTGTTCTGGAAGGAAAGTGCTTCAACATTTCGGCGATTTCGTGCAAGCGAAAGTGAAGAGCCAGAAGTTAGAAACAGACATCAACTGACGGCCTATGTTGAACAATGTTGAGGAATGTACACTAACTGGTAATAAGGATCCACTTCCCGACATCCAGTTTAAAGATCTAGAACTGCAAGAAATTATCCTTACTGTGGGCGAAGTGAAGGATGTAATCGGTAACTTAAATCAACAGAAATCTACTGGACCCGACCAAATCCACAATAAACTACTAGTTAGCGCCATAGACCTCATTGCCTCCCAACTTACTTCTCTTTTCAACCGTTGCCGAAACGAAGAGATTTTTCCCAACGGTTGGAATATTGCACACGTCATGGCTATCTTCAAGAAAGGTAACAAGGAGGGATGCACGAACTATTGGCCGGTATCTTTGCTAAGCTGTGTGGGTAAAATACATAATCGAATATTTGATTCTTTATTGAAAATGATATTATCTCTCCTGATCAGTCTGGTTTTATCAAGGGGGATTCCACTATCTTCCAACTTGTATCCATCTACCACGACCTGGCTTCTAATTTAGATAAAAGATTAACAGTTCAAGCTATCTTTTTTGATTTATCCAAAACGTTCGACATAGTTTGGCCTAATTCATAAGCTAAAAGCAACTAGAATTCGAGGGAAACTACTGTCTTTTCTTGAAAATTACCTCTCGGATCGCTCCCAAGCTGTGGTCATTAAGGGAGAAACGTCTAGCTATCTAAATGTACCTGCAGGAGTCCCCCAAGGGTCGGTCTTGGGTCCCAACCCATTTTTGATATATATATATAAATTATATTACAACAGAAATTGAGTCAAGAGTTAAAGCGTCATCTTTATTTGTTATTTAGCCTGCACCCTCGCAGAACGTGCTGTATGCTAAGCCTGTCTTCACGGCTACAACTCACTCGGTTCCTGTGCATGCCATGGTATTCTCCATTGAATCTCATTCTAGTTATTCTTTTGGTGTTTGAACTGGTGGAGTTGGAAACAGTCAAACGATTAGCAGATCTATTTCCGTTCAGGTTCCTTTGACTTTTCATTTTGTACATTTCTTCCCCCCTCGATTGTCTGGCGCCCAGAGTGAAAGAAACGGGGGGAGGGGATAGGTGTGGGTGGGTGTTGGGGGTATGCGGGGAAGATGGGAATCATAGCGACCGTCCACTGACCCTGCGGGTGATGGCTCGGTGACAGGGCTACATGGTGACGTAAACACCCACCCCTAGCCTGACGTGAATGAGAGGTGACGTTAAAAAAGTACCCTCCCGACGAAAGGTGACGCCAAGGTTATCGCTCTAGCGACCGCGCGTTCACGATAACAGCCTTACGTAAGATTTGCCGTCACCCCCTTTCTGGTCCCACCCCTCCCTTCCTTCCCCCCCTCAGATCTGCACTTATTTCTTTAATACATCCGTCCTCCACCCCCTCACCCACTCAAATTCCACACCGTCCAACGGTGTGTCCCTGGCAACGGGCAGGCCACTTAAAGACGGGCCGCACTGCCGACAAAGAACAACCAACACCGCGTTTTGCCCCTCCTGGCGAGAATAAGTGACAGTCTGGGCCAGTTCTGTTCCTGTTGGTTTAAGTAGAATCCGAGGCTCCGGCCAAAACGGGACACCGCTGTCCGATTAGGAAGAGAAATCAGATGAAAAGAAACTGCCGTTTGGAATAAAACGTCCTGTACTGTGACAACAGAAAAACTAAACCAAACTAAATGAACAAAAACAGCGCGAATGTTTTGGTCATTGCCCTTTCATCAGGACAACACAGAGCGATAAAAACTAGAAGTAGGTACTTAACTGCATGGAAGATTGGACTGAGGGAAAAATAATTTATTATTAAAAGCACACGTAAATTATTACCGTCGGTTTTTTTTTAAAAAGCTGAAACGAAAATTCTAAAGACTTGAGAGAAGATCTGCTCTAGCATGAAGTGCACTTTGTCGTGAATATCTTTCCTTATAGCACTCAAATATTTTTAAAGCTACAAAATTCAGAAAAGGGGAAGGCCGTCATTCAGTCCTTTTCTTTCTACATTGAGTTCTCTTTTTTTCTGGCCTTGTGGCCGTTCTGCCTAATGTCTCTAGGCAAGCCACTCCCCAGGCCACCATTGCATAACTCCCCCTTGACTGCTTGGCCACCAGCTAGGGGTGGCCAGCGCTATCAACCGCACCTGAACGCAGCCCGTGTTTGCTTTGCTTGTGTCAGGGGGCCACAAAAATACTGCCTTTGTCCACTAGAACTCTTGCAATCAATCTTCAGGGAGTTGAGGCCCCTGTCGGGTATGCAAGCAGCTTGAATACATAGTCCTTTCAACATCTGTTGTTCAGCCTGGGCACAGAGGGGAGTGGGGCTGTAAGCACAGGGGTTATACACGTTACACAGAAGGGTTTTCACTATCCCGCTCTCTCTCTCTTTCCCTCCCTCCCTCACGCAGGCACACGCACGCAATCATCCATGAGCGTACGCACTTTCACATCAACGCACACGCCCTTGCTCGTTCTCTCGGGCAGCAACCCAGAAAATAAGAATGAAAGCAATCATATAAGCGTCCGCAAATACATCCAACTGATCACCACTTTCAATTATTACGGCCGTTTCCCCTACGTCACTTGATCAACGAGCTTGTGATTCCAAACAAATCTTCCCCCCCCCCCCCCCCCCCCCCGCACACACACCTNNNNACCACCACCACCACCACCACCACCACCACCACCACCACCACCACCACCACCACCACCACCACCACCACCACCACCTTTCAACTTACTAAGACAGCTAATAAAACTCTCGGGACTAGTGCCGTCTCCAGCCAGCAGAGGCACTCTGCGAAAACTCTTGTCTTCATCAGCAAACTTCGCCGGCTCCCCAGCAAGAACCGCAACCCTAGCCCAAACAAGCACCGGACAAAAAAGGGGGAGAGAATTCCAATGAGGCGGGAATTATGAGAAAACGTGACGTGAAGAAGGAAGGGAGAGAAGCTCTTCAGTCTGCCCCAAAAATGGACACTGGTCACCTCATCGGATGAGAGTCTTCAGTTCAATGGGCAGTGTCCGAGAGGCTGGCGGACGTCCCTAGTGGCCGCCACTAGACTTGATGCACGGCTTTTCCCAAGAAATGTTTGCCCTCTGCCGTGCATAAAATTTGCCATTCTGTCCTTCGACCCCCTTCCCTCCTTCCTTCCTTTTTCGTTCCTACTTTTCTTCGGCCTTTCCTTTCTTCCTTCCTCTCTTCTTTCTGGCCTTCCTTGTCTTTTCTTCCCTTCTTTTTTCTTTTCTTTTCGTTATTGTCTCATTTCTTCGTTCCTTCCTTTTCTTTCTTTTTATGTACAGGAGATTATGTCAGGTTCTCATTTCCCGAGAATCTATGACACGTTAAAAATACCCTTCTCGTATTAACAGGTTAACTAGAATCCATCTGTAATTAAAAAAACAAAATAAATTGCTATAGACTAGAACATCTGTGGCAAGAGGAATTGCAAACACCTGGTTTAAAAACCCTCCATAATTAATTCACGAAACACAGATACCCAACCACGCCCTGTGGCCAAACCCTACCGAAATCGTTTCACCCTTGAACTGGCCCACGTCCACGAGAAACAGGCTGGAGGAAAATACTTTATGAAAATCATGTACGGTGAACGATTTCCCATGATTGCTTTCGTTCTTACTGGCATCCTTCGCCTCTGGTAGACTCCTGGTCCTTCGCTCGCAGAGTCTCTGGCCGAAGACAGTGGTGTCGCACATTTTCCAGAAAAGGTTATTAAGATTTTCTGAAGGCGTGCGTGCTTCAAGGCCGTCGTCGGCTTCTCTGGAGAAACAAATCTCTCTCCCTTATCCACCCCCTTTCTCCCACCACCACCACTCCCCCCCCCACCTTGTGACCGAACACGCGAGGGGCGAGGGGAGGGAGAGCCCTTGAGCAGGCTCGGTCAATCGTCCGAGCCAATTTTTCCGAATCAACGTCAAAACACTGGACAGTAGTGGGGAATTTATGGTTTTAATCAATCTCTTGATGAGTCGTCCTTTGCGTGCGGGGAGACCGCAGCGCTCTCATCGAAAAACGGCTGGCGGTGGCAAGGGAGACAACCTCAAAGGAAAAGTAGAACTTTGTGACTACTTTCGTTAAAGAAGGGGAACCAGGAAGAAAGACAAACAGACGGACAGAACGACAGAACAACAGAGAGACAAGCAGCAGTGGGTCAGACAGATAATTACATATAAAGAAAAACAGATAAATGGCGAAGGAGAGAGAAAAAAGAGAGACAACGATAAGGGTCTAAAAAATTGGGGATTGACTTCGGATGAAAGGAATAAAGTGGGAACTGGCAGAGGCTCAACAAATGCGTATATTTTAACACGCAAAAGCATACGTGATATAAATAATGACTAATAGATGTATTCTAGTCGAATTTGACTTTCGTCTCATACTCATGCATATCCTTTTCTCAAAACAGTACCACAGAGCTAAACTACCACTTTGGACTATGTCTCTATGGTCAGTTGAAGCTATTCTTGTCACAGCTTTAGTGTAAGTGACTGATGGGTTAACATGATGGATCCTAAATTGTATCAGTTCCCAGTTCGGTCGTAGGCAGAGTGACGGGCCAGAGAGAGAGAGGGGGAATAAAAGAGCTCGACATCTCTGGGATGATCTGGTTACTAAAATTTTATTATTTTACAAATGCGGTGACACCCTCTGCACTTCGGGGCTCGGGTCCAAGCGGCGGCGGACGCCATTAGCCAAGGGCGACAAGCGGCGGAAAATATGATCACCAGGAGTGGGCAGGGGAGAGAACTTTACACCCGGCGACCTCGCGGTTCTGACCAGAAGACAAAACTGTTGATTGCCGCGCCTAACTTTCGAGTGTATGCGTGCGTGAGTGGGTGGGTGGGTAGGCGGGTGGGTGGGTGGGTGAGAAAACGAACAAGGGTAGAAAGGAAGGAGGTGGATTTATAAAAGAAATACAAGTGACTGCCGCTTGGAGGAAAGTTCAAATTAAATTTAAAACAAGGGAACTGGACCAAGCTAAAAAAAAAAAAAAGGACAAAGACGAAGACTATCTACATGTTTCGGGGCACTACCCCTTCATCAGGACGACACAAAAACGACGAAAAAACGAAAAAGAAAAAGTAAAAAAACTTAGCTGCAGTAGATGTGGCGCGTGGGCTGCATGGCAGGAGAATGTGGAACTCTTCATTGGAGATAGATATCTACCAACCCTCGATCTTTCATGGCTTTACCTCGCCCTCTGTCCTTATCTATCTAGTATAGGCTTCTTTCTTTCTTTCTTTCTTTCTTTCTTTCTTTCTTTCTTTCTTTCTTTCTTTCTTTCTTTCTTTCTTCCTGCCTGAGCATTGTCGTGCACGAACGTACACGGCACATTTCGGCTCTCCTGTCGGGTGCCATTAAGCTCCAGCCTATATGCAGATGGGTGTGAGGGCAGTTAATGGAAGGAGACAGTGTTTTAGCTTCCAGCCAAAAATCAATCATGGCGGTACATGAACTAAAAGCACTTTCCGCAATCCAGAATGAGGACCAGGATGGCGGCTGGTCGGGCCACAAGGCTGCTTGTCTCACTAAAAGTCATTCTAAGAGGTTAAAAAAAGATCGATGGTAATGTAAAATATAAAGCTTACTTAATGCACTCAGAATATACATACCTTTTGTACGCACGAACGTATGCGAACATGCAAAAGCATCCATGTCACATTCACTCGTATGACGCTGAAGAAAGAGAGAGGAACGAAGTGAGACAGGTTGTAGGGTTGTGTTTGGAACGGGGTGGGTATAGTTACTTGATCAGTCGGACCGTATATCCTTTATGCTGCTAATGTCATCAACCCACAATTTAATGGGCGAACATTTATCTGTAGATTTATTTTATCGAAACTGACACCCGTGAAACGTAACCAAGGCTGATTGCGTGCATAGAGTTTAGAAACATTTCTGTAAAGCTTTTCTTAACAAGATGACTTTGCACCCTTCTTCCCAGAACCCAGCCCTTTAGACTTAAAAGGCGAGGATTCCCTTCCCCGTGTTTACGCACAAGGGCTGGGAGGACACCGGACAACAGACTGGCGTACAATGAAACTCTAGTGGTCGAGTCCGCGCTGCTTATTGTCCTCCGAGCCCTGGGCAAAGTAAGTTTGCAGAGCGTAAGATTGCAGTAAGCCTAGTCCTCTCCCCGTTTACCTCGTCGATCTCGAGCTGAAGTAATAGGACCCCTCCTACTCCTGTCGACATTGTCTTAATTTATTAACTTAACAGTTAGCTAATTTGTGTCCACACGATGACGTCAGCTAGGAAAACTGGGAGAGAAGGGTAAAGAAGACGAGGAAAATGCATCGCGCAATTCGATTGTATCCTGATCTTGTGGCATTTTTTAAAAAAAATGTAAGGCGGGTAACATGAACGTAGAGCAGAAAAAGCCATCCCCCCCGACTCTCAGCACATGATCACCAATTGTCATGTGACGGCTGTCTATAGACACTAACACGTCACGGCTCACATAGCACAAGAGAACATTACTATTTTTGGTGGGGGAGGGCTTTCTAATTGTGATTTATAAACACAGAGGTCTGCAAGAAAGCATTGAACGAAGAGGAAACAAAGAAAGCAAGAAAGGGAGATCAGAAAGAAAGAAAGGAACAAAAATCCCAGAATGAATGGAGGAAGCTAGTGGATCTATGCTTTACCGTTGAACTATCCAGGTCCCCTTGCCAGTTCGAACCCAACAGTAGCCAGGGCTTATACCGTTTATTTTAATATCGTGCAGTGTCCATCAGTGACTACCTCGCGAGCATCAGAGCTTCCTTTCCCCGCCGACCACTTTGCTGCAACTATCGGTTTGGTGGCTGTGGCACAGCACAGGATTATCGCCAGGTGGAAGCTGTTCCCCACAACACCCCACCCTACCTCCGACAGTCCTATATTGAACGGGACTAGACTCCTCTGAGCAAAATAGAACACCGTTGGTAGAATTTAAAAAGGAGACATTTCCACCTTCGGCACGTTTTATGTCAGTCTTTCCTGAAGAGCAAAAAACAACTGTGTAGCCTTTGTGTCAGGGCACATCGCCTACTGACAGTTTGTGTATCACGAATTGCGACAGCTTCATTTGGAGTCGTCTCCGCCAATTCCATAGACGACTGCCTAAAGTAGCCAACCAGCCTGAAAATGTGCGTGGAACAGGGCAGTAAACAGCATGGAGCAAGCACGCGCACTTTCGCGCGATCGGCGTTTCAGAGGCCGCGTGAGGGTCAGCAGGTCACGGCACGTTATCGCCAGTGACGAGAGGTTTATCAAAAACAGCTGCTGCTGCGGACAGACAAACCACGATGCGCGCTGGGCGACAGTGGCAAGAGACAGGCGCGAGAGGATGTGGGGTGGCGGGGGG
>SMGT01016068.1:36867-56536 GCA_004794575.1 Lanistes nyassanus
CGTCTCAGTCCGTCGAGGCGGTCAGCAGATTACACTCGTAACTGCAAGAGAGCTGGAGTCTTCCTTTTGGCAAGATGGCGACTGAGGTCCGTAGGCTAGCACGTGGCCGCTTCACTGGGTCTCTTCCTGTATTCTGTGTCAGTACTCTTGGCGCTCTCCTCTGTCTCTCTCTCTCCTCCCTCCCGATCTCACATTTTTTCCTCCTTATGTAGTAAGCGTTCTGACGCACTACCCTCAAGTAAACCGGTTCTAGCCAGACTAGGGAGAGCAGAATGATTAACCTGGCCAATGCCCGTACACCCAGGTGTCGATTGTGGGTGGAGCGGTCAGCCTGGTGATGACGTATCTCTCCCCTGCTAGCTTACAAAGGGAGGAGCTAAAAGGCTTACCTAGGAGTGACAGGTAATAGCCTAGGGTGACATGTGACAAAGCCCAGTGGTCTGTATGGGAGGTCTTGTCTCTGTCTTCCCATCAAGCTGAAAATCCTGACGTCGAGACTGCAAACATCCTTGTACATGACAGCCCCTGACACTGTCAATTCTCGAATCCTGAACTTGATTTCAGGACTTCTGACCTCTCGTCTTCAAGTAGGACTTGGTCTTGACAGTGGGCCGTGAAAGTAACAGATAACACGAGAATAAAAATTATTATACTGAATGCCATCATGGCGAGCCGTATTGCCTTATGGATTATGGATTATTGATTGTGGACGGACTGTCTTATTAGAGATGGTTTTGATGTGAACAGTGTTTGCCAGTAATCAAATTCCGCTATATGTTTTGTCCGCACTTTAATATTCGCCATAAACCCCGACCAGGTATGCCATTTTTCAAATAAAGAAATAGTACTAAGCCTGGACAAACCTATTAAATCCATTTCCTTTGAATAAAAAGGGGATTTTCCTTAAAGTCTTCGGAACGTCATTGCTTGCACTGTGCTATGTTTCGCTTATGTTTAAACCCGACAATCATTTACCTCAAAACAAAAAGTCCTGCTTGGGGGATGGGTGGGTGGGTGTCAAAGCTCGATAACACGAGGTGACTTTGCAACGACACAGCAGCTTCCGCCTTCTCTTGACCCGTCATCCGTTGTGGGCACCCTCCTACCACTCGCGTTTTGGAAGAAGTGAAAAAGAAGAAAATAAAAAGAAAGAGTGAAGAACAAGAAGAATTCCCTGAGGGTTTACAATCAAAAGCGTCGGTTTTACCGTTAAGGACAATTGCACCTAACTTTGTGGTTTGCCATCTCTCTCTCTCTCTCTCAACAATCAACCGCTTTCCTGACAGAGTAACTTCAAGGTTTCATGAAAACAGAGAGAGGGATATGTGAGTGTGTTGGAGCAGGGGGAAGTCGTCCCACCGCAAACGAGGTGCATATCAGGACGGTGTTGCTTACACAAAGTTTACACGCTGCCACACGTGGGACTGATGGCGCAACACGGGCCTCAGTCCCACCCAGTCACGTTATACTGACACCGGGCCAACCAGTCCTAGTACTGTTCCCTGTAGTGCCAGGCGTCGGGCAGGGCAGCTACTAGATTGTAAATGTTTAAGTCTCAGGCATGACTCCGTCGGGATGCGAACCACTGACCTCTCACCACTAGACCACTGAGGCGGTCGGAGGGGGGAAGGAGGATTGCTTGCAAGCAAGTCATTTGACGAAGAGGAAGAGCAAGTAGAACACCAGGGACCCCGGAGAGCAGGTAGCCATGCGATGGTCAGCCATGTAAATAGGTGCCGCGTGCAAACCAGGTATCCGTACATCCGAACCCACGACCCTCTGTATCGGTAGCAAGCACGCCTTACTGCTATATGCTTCAAGAACACACAGTCCCATACAGTCTGCACGCACACGCACGCACGCTCGCTCGCACTCACGCACGTGCACACACACACACGAAATACCATTGGTTGCCGACTTGACGTCAAGCAGTAAGCACATTTTGTGTACAGCGTTGTCTTATGTGGATCGAATCCTCTCTGCAGACAGATTTACTGAAGTCGCATCGAGAAAACGTAAGCAAAGACCTCTCAGCCAAGATCGAAAGCAGTCCTGGTTACAGGCTGGTGGATCACTGCTTTCCCGCTGACTTTCTGTGGCTTGATTAGCTCGACCACTGGAGCTAGGAGGGACCTTTCACATGCGCACAGACACAGCTGCTCGCGTATTCAAGCCAACCTTCATGCAAGGGTAGATGGGTGACGGGAGGGAGCATATACAATGTAGTCTACTAATTATACATCGCTTAGGTCGTATGTACTCTTCTTCTGTTTTGGAGGTTAAGATAAAGGATGTAATTGTTATAGACTCTCCCTGTGTGCTCTGTGTGTGTGTGTGTGTGCACGCGCGCGTTCTCTCTCTCTGTGCTCTGTGTGTGTGTGTGTGCACGCGCGCGCTCTCTCTCTCTCTTTGCTCTGCGTGTGTGCACGCGCTCTCTCTCTCTCTGTGCTCTGTGTGTGTGTGTGCACGCTCTCTCTCTCTGTGCTCTGTGTGTGTGCACGCTCTCTCTCTGTGCTCTGTGTGTGTGTGCACGCTCTCTCTCTCTCTCTCTCTCTGTGCTCTGTGTGCTCTCTCTCTTTGTGATAGCATTGTGATAGCTCTGTTTCATGTACGTCTTAACTGTTATTTTGTTCTTTCTATTGAATCTCGCTTTCGGCACATCAAGGTTGGCTTGCATTTTCATACAGAAATTGTTTCGTTTGCTGCTGCCTTCCGCCACTTCCCGTCCAGAAAATAACGGCTTTGTCGACAGCCGGAACTTCTGCCACCCGCCCAGCAGATCGGGCGCCATCTTATCTGGCAGATCAGGCATTCCTAATGACTTTTGGCAGATGGCAGCTTGTACCCATACAATGTACCGTAACTGTAAAATGTGCTTGGGTGTTCGAGGTGAACGGATGTGATCACACGGAAAGCGCGTGCCTGTTTCTGTGCTTGCAACACTAGGGGGTGGGTGCACGCTGTGATTACTGTTACTGCAAATGAAACTATCTGTATACTAAAACTATGCGTAAGGTTCGATCATTTATACTGGACTAAAACACTCCTAGCCTATATAAAACCACGCCGAAGCTTGAGGGAGTAAAAAAAAAAAAAGTTCATGAGCTGGCAGAATTTAAAAAAGAAGAAAGATGAGTGTACATTTCAAGCAAGTCATATCACCTTTTTGTTGGAGCAAACATGAAAGTGTAGATTGTAAAACCACTTCACGATTACGACACTCGTCGTCGCCTACAAAGAATCTGCACATCGTGACAACTCCATCTGGAGCGGTTTTAACGGTTGGAGAGAAGACTTCACAAGAGAACTAATGACGTCACAGGCCTGCCAGAGAAAACTTAACGAAGATTGCTGTATTAATGCAGTTAATGCTATTATTCTTTCGTTGGTAAATTGTTGTATTAATGCAGTTAATGCTATTATTCTTTCGTTGGTAAATTGTTGTATTAATGCAGTTAATGCTATTATTCTTTCGTTGGTAAAAAATATCAGTGTCATAAACAAAAGAAAGTGATCAGACGAACTCGGGGTACTTATCAAATCTGCTCGTGAGACAACGAAGAAGCATTCAGAGCTACACGATTCAACGCTCTGAATGAGCGTAACACATCGAGAAAAAACATTTCCGCCCACGCTCCGTACACCTGCAGCCTTTTACCCGCCAGCTCGTCACATGATCATTGCGTCAACCGACTAGGAATTATCATAAATGCAGGGATGGTGCTGCCAAAACTCTAGTAATTGAAAAGTCAGTTATTCTGACCGATTCACTTATAACACTGGTCAAAAAAGTTTTTGGGGGCTGCTACAGAGAACTTCAGAAGTGTTTTTAGTTAAGATTTTGACGCTGATTTCAGATCCGTAATTGAAATTCAGCTAGCACGTTAGGTTTTATTTTTTTGAGATACTCATTAGTGAAGTTTTAGCCAGTTTGCCATATCGGCACAAGTAGTATGGACTGTGTCCCGCCAAGCTTGTGTTAAGGAGTTTACTATGAAAACAAACATAAGGACAATACGGAGACATGCTACAGCATATATTTACGTCTCTCTCGACTCAAACAGAGTAATGTCAGGATGTTCAGAAATGTTTGAGACACTTGCTTTTACGTTTGTACTGTACATTTGTCTCTCTTTGGAAGAGCCAACAATAGTCTCCCATCATATTGGGACTGAACTTTCCCTGATATCTGCTTTCCATCACCTTGATGTCTTGATGAAATCGTTCCCCATGCTCATCGCTGACATCGCCAAGATCGGGTGGTTGGCGTCATCACGACTGTTCCAAAGACACAAGAAGCACATGTATCTGGTGTACCCCATTTGCAGACCCAGAAGGAGTGACACAACTTTGAGATCACCGCAGAGGTTCCACTGGTGATCTGCACAGCGTATGAGTTTTGAAAGTATCTCCATCGACTCGTACATTTCCTTCAACCCAACTGCATGAGCAGCAGGAACAGATGGCTTCTGTTTTCCATTGTGTAAAAGTACCGCCTTAAAGTTTGCTTTGCTTGAATCAATGAATAGTCTCCATTCGTCAGAAACATGTTGATATCCCAGTTCACGCACGAGACTATCAATATCAGTATAGGAATACATGTCTCCTTCCATTTGGTAAAAGGAAGCCAGGATGGTGTGACAATCACTGAAAAAAGTTATTTTGGTGTCCTGCCTTAACAGATTCCATTGCTTCAGCCTTGATCCCAACAGTTCTGCTTTCTCCCTTGACAGTGACAAGTCTCTAACCAGATCATTAAAATTTTCTTGAGTTACCAGGTGAGGCCGGTTTTCATCATCTTCAGGTTCATGCAACTCCCCCACAGCAGTAGAGGCACATTCTTCATCTGAACTTTCATCACATTCTACTGCAGATGTAGAAGGACTAATTGGAACCGTATTCTCCGATTCATGACGAACGGGTTTATTTGCTGATGGCCAATCAGGATCCACAAATTTTGACTTATTCTTCTGTGTGAATCCAGCGATTGTTGTCATGCAAAAATAACACTCTGGGTGATGGCATGCTGGTTCAGGCCACACCATGGGTACAGCGAAAGGCATTTTCTTCCGTTTGCCATTCAGCCACTGTTAAGCCGGAATAGCAGACAGTGCAGTACACATGAGGTGCCCACGCTTTATCTTGGTCGCCAACTTTACAGGTAAAATAATACTTGTATGCATTTTGAAGTTCGCTGGACATATTTTTTTCGCTGATCCTGTGTAGTAAATTGTCTGCAGACGCGTTACACACAGAAACAGTAAAATACCGACGCTTCACGGCAGCGTTATCGACGAAAATGATAAAAACACAGAGGCATAACTTAAAACGGTTTTCAGATTTAGAATTGTCACATGTCACTCCTAGGTTATCACCTGTCACTCCTAGTTTAGCCTGCTAGCTCCTCCCCTTTCTGGACACCTTGGTAGGTGGGCGATACGTCATTAGCCACGACAGGCTGATAGCTCCCCCCAACCTAGGCTGCCAGAACTGGTTTGAACTAGAATAGGTGGTTCCTGGAAACACAGTATGAGAAAGGAAAGGGTACTTAAAGGGGACACACAGATGACATACGCAGACGGGGATAGGACATGGAGAGAGAGTTAATGTAGGAGGACCTCAAGAAGCGGACACGTGTAGACCCACGGACCTCTACCCCTCGCCATCTTAGCCAAGACGCGGAAAGAGTAAAAGGGCTCCAGCATTTCACGCAGGTTCACGGGGTGTATTTGCCGACTACGAGACAAACTAGTAAGTGACTCTGCTGTTGCGCCTTGTAAGACTGCTCTTGCCATAAACTTATCGAGTCTGGGACTCGGGTTGATTTAAGATAGGCGGTTTTATCCTGCCAGAGACAGGAGACATCATAAGCTAGTAGCCAGGCAATAACGCCAAGAGGTGGTATAGAGTGTAGGGCTGATCGTGGCAGTGTCATAGCTTCCTTGTTGGTCGTTGAATAGCTTTGGAAGTGTGTATTGCAGAAGTAGTTGTCTCTCATACCCCATCTGGGGTCCAGAGATAACAAATAAAGTTCCTAAAGTTGCTAAAATAAAGTTCCTAAAAGTTCCAAAAAAAAAAAAAGTAGTGACGAGAGTAGGAGCTCTGTTGACGGTCACTTACTGTATTGGTGTATTGAGCGGGATCATAGGCCGTTTTGCAATTTGATTTCCCCTCTGGAGTTTGATTATCTTCTTTGTCTGATACCACGCGGTATGACGTAATCAGGCAGCGTCTTACCCTAGACACGAGCAGGGTGATTCTCTGTAAATAATCTGTAGATATATTTGATGTTGTCGAGTCAGTTAGTGTTTGAAATATATGTTGAATAACCGTTCGCCGCAGTTGTATTTTACGAGGGTGGGGGGTCTTGAGCTAGTAGTGTTTTGCCTGTGTGAGACTGAGCGAACGTGTCAGAGTATGAGAATCTTTTCCCTCGGTAGATTTATCTAGTTATTCACATTATTTCATAGCATCGTCACCCTTTGGTGTAGAAACCATTGACCTGATGCAGTAAAGGTTTTGGTGACGATTGCTCAATTAAATCTACATTTACGAGATCCCCCTAAAAGTCTGTTCTCTAATTCTGGAGAAGTCGAGTCCAGTAAGTTAAGGTACTGCCCGCCACGTCACAAGAATCAGCATATGGAAATTCTTCAGGTACAGGTGACAGAACTCCAGTAGCAAAATGACTGTTGACCACTGTAATCTTAGACCGGCATGATCGTGACGAACTAGACAATTCCGCACTAGACAGCACGATTTCTTCTGATTGGCTGAAACATTTGCAACATTTTGAGCATCTGCAAGAAAATAGCGCGGCATTGTATCCCTGTAAAATGTTGAGAGGGCCCTTGGAACATTTTCTGTCTATATTTAAACTTTCATATATGTTAAACCTTGCGTTCAAAGCCGGAAACATTGCATCGTGGAAATGGGCCTTTACGAACGAAACACCGAGGAGTTGAATGACGTCGCTTTAATTGCGAACCTGCACGTATTGTCTGGCGAGTCCCGTGAACATTTTACCCGGTCATTTTGAAGAAAAAATAAATAAGTAAAAAAGGTAAAGTCTGATGCAAATCAAAAGTGGGAAGTAGTAGGTCTCCCTCTCGCACACACTGACGGAGACAGACGCATGCATATACGTTCGCATGCATATACTCACCAATTTGTGTATATCCTAGATGTTTTGGCATGTACTGGGAAGCAAAATGTAGCAGTGTCAATCCCTGACTTGTCACCACTGTGGTTTCACGAATTCCACTGGCCACAATGTTAGTAAATACGGTGGTGACAATATGCGGCATCAGCACAGAATCGTCGCCCCACAGCCTGGCTGATCACAACGACAACAAAAATTATCAAGTCACCATCTTGCTGTCAGGAAATGTTTCGGCACCACCACGGTGTCAAAATGCGGTTTATCTGCGTCAATCTTTCTATCAAACTACGGCGCAGCAGCCCCTTTGCGCTGGGCCCCGAGTTCCAGCACTCTGGGACCAGAGGGTAATTTGTGACTTGTCTGAACACAACGTCTTTGCCCCTGAAATATTGGAGCGTGTTCTGATTACACACATAAATTGATATATTTTATTTAAAAGTCTTTTCTCTTTTTTTATCACGGAGAGAGTGCACCCACCATTGTGCTTCAGAAAAGTGACTGTCTCAAGTTAAGGAAAACTGAGGTTAGTTTTATGAAGCACTTCCGAGAACAGAAAAAGAGAGACGACGATCCTATGTGTGTGCCTCTCCATCCTGGATTTCACAGCGAGGAATAACAGTTTCTGCACGACCTCCAGTGACACGCAAAAAGAGTCCAGCTTTAAAAATTAGATAACACCGAGTTAACAGAATAGAACCGAGTCTGCAATGTGCAAGGAGGAAGGGAGGGACAGGGAAGGATGGCCAGTGATTAAATAAACTGATTCCCATAGGGCGACAGGTGGTATCTGTCTTGCTGATGGGTCTGCTGCGCAGAAGCGACCTTTTTGTACTCTTTGGTAGAGGTGAAAATGGAGGTGGAGAGCTGAAGGTAAGCGCTCAGCGTGGGGAACTGAAGGGCAAACGGCCTGCATGTTCGGCAGAAGCAAGATGAGCAAACAGCAATGCAAGGAATCGTTCTCGAGAGAAAGGGACAAGGGAGATAAGCTGGAGAGGTACGGACAGGAGAAGCAAACCAAGGCAAACCACAAACAGTTTTTCCTTAGTGATCATCAAAGACATAACGATGACTAAAACCCCACCATAGTGCTATATGCTTAACGAGTGGCAGACCTCCGCTCATTGCAAAACAAACAAACAAACAAAACAACAACAACAACAAAACGAACTGTAAAACCGTTAAGCTAATAATTCCCTTCCGTTCACGAGTTCGAACATATACCCTATATATATATATATCTATATATATATGGACTGAAAGAGTTCAAACCCCAGTAGTTCGCCTGTATAATAAGTGTGAGTCGTCAAGGATCTATATATGGCTTGTCAGAATCCCCACGTTTCATAACTTTCTTTTCCTCGGGAACGAAAATAAGCTTTTCCCTTCAGATTTATTTACTGTTAAGGAACTAAAACCATTGGTTTAAAAGTATTTTCGTCCCCGTTTGATCTTTAAAGCAACTGAAAACCTTGCTGTGCGATTCCGGCTTCTCAGCCACATCTTACTTCCCCATCCTAAGCATCAGCAACAACTCCATATGCAGACTTGAAACGCAAACACTGCAAGCTTCCAGCCATCCCTTCCTCCATCAAGAAACAGTAGCCTATCGAACAATCACAACACAAATACAAGCATACACAGGCAATTGTGTTTTTAAGGGGTACGTGAAAATATGTCGGCCATCACCACAAAAAAAGGCAAGACAAACATATTCCACCCACCCACCCCTCTCGGCACACCGTTTTAGGCTGAGCGATTTTATTCTTCGGACATGCAACATCTTGCAGTGCATGGCTGTATGAAAAAATATTACAATGTTTGGAATCATTATGCTTAGACTTGTTTTTGTCGGTGTAGTGTAGTTGTCGTGTTGTTGTGTTGTTGTCGTGTTGTTGCTTCTGCTGTTCTTGCTGGTGCTGCTGCTGCTACTGAACTTCACATCGAGCTAGAATGTGAACGGAGAGAAGTTACACAGGTAAGTATATATTTTGTCACATGTTCGTGAGGACATAGGCCTATGCTTGCTTGCTTGCTTGCTTGCTTGTTAATAAAACGACGTTTAAAGACTTGACAAAGACTTGTCAAAGAGATTTAAAAAAAAACCCTTTACTTTCATCCTGGGTTGAAGGTGTATGAACATAGAGGTTTCCGTCAACCACGAAAAGATGATATAAGATTGACTTCCAAACTCTTCAGTCTTCATGGACCAGACGGGATAGATAAAGAAGATAACGATGACAGCACATACAGCAATTGTAGTAAAGGCTTTCCTTAATGGTAACAGTGCTAACAATTTGGTTACAGCCTATCCCTACATGTACCTTGGTCTTTCGTCATAGAATCGAGTTCGTCAGTAAGCTGCAGCTTACTGACGAACTGGTCTCGCCAAGGTCTGAGAGTTAGCTGAGAAACAAATGGAACTTTATAGTGGGGTCCCAGGTCCTACGGAAACACCAAGAGATTATATTTTCCTATCAGGTATTTAACACCCTCGCGTCCCGTCTCTTTCTTGGGGCAGTTTGTGTAAGCTTACCGTACGTATGCAAATCACAATGATTAGTCCCCATGTAAGACACTATGGTGGCTAGAATAACACTTCTCACTGCATCTCTGCATCGTTAGATGTCTTTTATTTTGTCTCACTCACTCCACACACGCAGACACCCAGAAACGCACATGTTTAGACAACATGACACATTGTATACACAAGGTGCTTACACGTAAAACGTTAATGCATCAAACGTCTACCTTTACATCAGTATGTAATTTTCCGTGACTGACGATGGGAGTTTGTCGGGGGAGTTTGTTGTTGGGGACAATCATGGGCATCTTGATCTAAGGGAGGGCATTACACTTTCCTCACGCTCTCAGTGATCTTAGGGTTATTTCCCTTGGATGGAAATTCGTACACCGTCGAGTATCCCTAGATGGCGCACTGAGGTTGAATCTCGGTATCCGCGTTTGATGTTTTTCACTAGTTTGTTGCTGACATAGTAATCCGAGGAGCGGCGAGTCATGACACGGAAGCACACTTTGGACAACGTTTTCTTATGTTTTATGATCTTGTTGGACTTCGCATTTTTAAGAAAAGGTGAGAAATCAAGACTGATTAAATAATAAGTAGATCAGGTATGTGATACATTTTTTTCGAAAGTTTTTTTTTGGTTTAAAAAAAGTGTGCTAAATCAAAAATGTAAAGTTTCTTTCAAGGATAAACTTATCCGTTATTGAAGCGAGATCTGCAAAAATGGAAATTATCCACTTGAATCCCACTCGTACATTTAAGTCATTTCTGCTTGAACTCACGGCGATTTACTCCTTCGTGCTCTTCGTCTATGGATAAGCTTCGTACGAAGTAGATCTATCAGAATAGATGGGTGAGTCAACTTTTTGTGTGAGAACGGGGGCGGGGTGATGGCTGCTGAGGGGAGGAGGGGAACAGTGTTCGTTGTATGTGCCTTGGGATTGGTTTGGTGACTAACCGTGTCAACAGACACGGAGCGTCTGTCGAGAACGCGAAGAAATCTACAGAAACAAGTTACAGGAGTGATTCTAATGCTGTAATAGCTGTAACTTAATTCAGTTGTGCTTAAACAATAGTTGGTGTGCTCACTTGTTTTCCGTGGCAGAGTTGTTTAAATCAAATGTTCTTGAGCACCGAACTAACTGTTAAAATAAATGCACTGAAATAATTAATATGCAACAAGGCACATGCAATGAACACATCATATCAATATAAATTATAATCATAATATGCTTCCTCGACATTTGAAGAAGAATTACGTGGACTGAAAAAAGTAGCCCCAAAAATTGAGACTACATTTTCACAAGTAATAAAGTGATAGTGATGCTGATAGTGTGAACATTGCAAGCTAGTTAAACCATTATATATAGTTATTTTATATCCAAAAATGCATGCCTTCCTTTTGTTACTAACTTCATTAAATATCATCAAGAATTGTTACCTTTTTTTGAAATTTAATTTAAAATTTTCAGTTCAGCAAACCTGCCCTGATACCACTCAAATATTGTATGCCTATCCTGATGGTGATACGAAAAAATTTGATGACAACTACAAACCTTTCTTTCATACCAAAATTGACCTTATAGACAAGTAAGTTTCAATTTTAATGCACTGATTGAATGCAATGTATTATAAGTAGTACAACTATAGTTATTAAGTTCAGAAGAGACCATTCACAAAGAATGCAAGAAATACTGCTGGCAAAATTGCTTGGTGCATGGAACTGGAAGGAAGGGGATCTTTATCATTTACACTTTCAGAATATCTACTTGTTAAATGAGGAAGCAGAGAATTGTGGTTGGAGGCATTTATTGATCTAAACAAAAATTGGTAAATAATGTTAAAATTAGACCTGAGAGCTGGAGATACCAAGGTAGATAGCATGTTGAAATTTTAGTGAAAATAAATGTGGAAATGAAGTACTAAATGATCAAAAACATTTGATCACCAGCCTTCATTAGCATTTCATTATTATGAAGGTTGTTTTTTAAATCCTGTTCTCTCAAGATTTCTAGGAGGAAATAAAACAATATGTTTCTCGCAAAGCAGCTTTTGAAAATTGTTCTGTTGATCCCTTGATATTTTGTCCTCTCAAGATTTTTAACAGATGATGAGGAAGAGGAGTTATTGTGCACCTGGGAGATTCGAGCAAGAGAAAACCACTTTGCCGAACTTGTATTTCAGACCTTCAGTTTGCTGAAAGAAAAGGACTCCAAGTTGGGTGACTGCCTCTACATATATGATGGTAGTCATTTTAAAATGTCTCTACTTTGTATGGAATCTCTTTTAAGATCATGATTTAAAGAAAGCATGACAAGTGTAACAACTAGGGAGATTTCTTTTTGCTCTTGACGGGTCGTTTCCTATTCTCGCTCACACAACCACCGTCAAGAGGGTGACATATGCGTAGGTTGAACTATCACTGTATTACTAAAATTAATTAATATGATTTCTTAATCATATGGCCCAGCCCCCACCACCTACAGTCTCCCATAAGAACCACAAAACACCGTAATACAGTGAACACAAAAAAGAAGAATGTATTGTTGATATAATCAGCGAGTATTTACAATCAAGACAATATGTGTTACAACTCATTTCAACTCTAGGGGTCCCGCAATTTCCTTCTGTTCGAACTAGGGCTACTATAACCACCCTACATCACCTGCCTCGCCATTAAACACAATGATAAACCACGTACCTCAATCTCGCCTTTGCTTACGAGAAAAGAATGACCACGCGATGCACAACACTTGCAGACTCGTTCCCGAATACTTCTTACAGTCCGCACGACAGTCTGTACATTGGAGCGCTCCTTCCTTGGATACGTTCACCAGTAGATACCCTGAAGACCTCTTAAACACCTCCATGTAACACAGACTTCGATGCCTACGTTCACACACCCCACAGAGGATATGAGGGTTTCCAAAGGCTGACACACAGCCCCTTGAGCTCACCCCAAGAGCTCGGTTACAGGCAGTCTCCTTGTAAGGCTGGACCTTCGCCCCCTGCTTAAGACGGTTGTCTTGTCTGCAGTCTTCGGTCTCCCTCCTTTACGTTCTGCAGTCCTCTCCCACCCGGTCAGCGTAGAGGTTTCCCACAGGAGAGGAGCACGTGCTAGAGTCTCACCCCAGTCTGGAGGTATAACACCCTCGCAGAGTCCCTTGCGCTATGCAACTGGTCTACTCGAGCCACGTGCCATTGATACTAGACTTCCACATGTCTAGTACAACGAGACACCTCAATTCTGCAGCTGAATCTTTCAGCCTTCAGCAGACTTGTACCACAAGACACGTTCGTCTCCCTACAGCCGCTCTTCTTCACAGGAGTTCATGCTAACGTTGCCCTCACTGTAGATTTTGCTGAAGATGCTCTCTCACAGAATACTTGGGTAGAAGACGTTCTCTCACAGGATGTTTGGGCAGAAGATAATTTGACTGTCTAAACCAGTCCTTTTATTCTAAACTTTCGTCCATAGATTCTTTCATTCACACGCACGTGGTCATCAAGACAATTCCATATATCAACCAATCAGGCCAGAGACAGCAGAAGCCACACCCCGTGTCAGCTGCAAGGACACGCCACAGACCTTACATATACAGATACTTCACTCGGCAATTCTAGTCTGCCTAGTTGCGTATGATAACTCTTCACTGGGAAGAGTTATCCAGCATGACTAAGGGTTATGGAGCAAAACACGAGCTCTAGTACAGTATCGGCTTCCAGATTTAAAAGAATACATTCTTCGGCATTTTCTTCAGGAGCTAATTGTACAAACAGAAGAAGCAAACCAGAACGCAAAGGAAAGATGTTTCACGTGTTCAGCGAGCGTTTAAAGTTATACTATAGTGTTTATCTCTGAACTCCATTTGCCAATTAACTTTATTAGTTTTCTTCATAAAGGTGCAGACGCTGGGTTTTCAACGCCAGGAGAAAAGACCTAGAGAATCTTTCAGCGGCTGAAATTCGATCTAAGGGGTTCATGCTTTGCAGTGACCATTTTGAAAGCAGCTAGTGGACCAACAGTGAAAGAAAACATTTAAACTGGAATGCTGTGCCAATTCTATTCTCAGTTCCCAATCCCCCCAAAATAATAGATTGCTAAAGACCAAATGTGAATGAAAAGCGATTCTGACAGGCTTCTGAAGGAAGTTCTGAACCAAGGAACAAAAAGATAGCAAAAGAATAATGAAGCAGGTATCACTAAATTTCCCCTATCCATTTAAGCAGTTAGGATATGTAAACTTATAAAATATGGCATTGTGTATATTAAAAAATATGTAATTGATGAATGAATGAATGATTTATAGAAAGCATTAAAATGTAAACATCCAAGGTTTTTGCTGTACTGCTATATATATATATATTTTTTTAAACAGAACTACTGAAGGTTAGGCATATGTAGGAAATTTGCTTATAGCAGTGGAAGAGAAACAACAGCTAGCAAAAATGGATACTAAAGTGGGTATCACGAACACAATCTTTCAATGTGTTGTTTTCAGATAGGTCAGTAAAATATTGAAGAGTTGGTTTGATGTGTTAGCAGACTTGTTTTAATGTCTGGAGTCACAGACTAAGGCATTGACCCATTGTTTGCTTTGCATTTGCAGACAAGTCAAGAACAAAAATTTATTTGCCATTACTAATCACTCTGAGGTGAAGTTTTTGAATAGTTTAATATAAACTGTTACACCATGCCAGTATGTCTATTTGTCTTGATGTCTGCAAATGTTTACAGTAAGGTAGGTAGCATCTGATTTTTTAAAATGCATTTTAGGCTGTTGTAAATTATCCCATGTTATTCTTCCCATACACAAACTCATGCAGTGTGCTGGATCTGATGGTATGGGCAAAAAGTCTGCTAAAATAATACATTTCAATAGGATTATGTGTTTTTACAGTAGTTGGAGAATTTGCTACACAGTTCATTTATCTGATTGCCTGAAATAAGACAGTTATGCAATGGAACTAACAGGAAAGGTAAAATGCTAAGGAAGCATGTAAATGAATATTTAGTGTGTGTGAGGGTGTGTGTGTGTGTGTGAATTTTTTTCTGAATGACTTCTTGGTGTTGATAAACAAAACAGATGACTGCATTCAGGACACAACAAACAACGAACAAGCAGCAAATAAGAAAATACTGTGGATCAGAATGACTGCCTTGCCTCTGTATGGTACATACTACTGTATATGTAGCTTTCATTATACCACACTTCCCACCACAAGCAGAACAGAATTAATAAAGTAGCGCGACAATCGCTAAAAGCTTCATGCTGGTTTCGGCACAAAACACCTCGACCACAAGGGATGCAACTCTAGAAGCACGAGTTGCTTCCCTCAACTGGGCAGATTTTCTTAACAAAGCGCGAAGAAGGAGTGAAGTATCTGTATATGTAAGGTCTGTGGACACGCCCCTAAATGGACACCTAGAGCGGACATAGCTACCCCCTCCCCTTCCTGGCTGTTTACACCCATCGGCTGCATCAAAGCCTCTAGTACTCGGTACTACGCATCAGCGGGTTCCTCCAGATACGTAATCCTCCCCTGCCCAAGTAACCTGCACCTGGCCTGGCTATGGTCCCTTCCCAGCTGTGCCTCAGGGCGAGTCACACCTTGCCCCTTGCTTCTAGAGTCAGCACCCCTGATCAGAGGTGTGAACAGGAACCTAACCTGGGCTGGTGATGATGTGAGCGGCCAGATGGCGGCTTGAACAAGGGGATACTAGACCTTAATTAGGGCCGGAGAGTCAAGGATGGGTCACACTTAGAATCTATGGTGTAATCTCCTTGACCCACCAGACCCCAAAACGTGACAACAAGGCTTGACATTAACTCAATTTTCACTTACCATGTGGACAAGTTATAAATTTTACTTGCCTGCTAAAGCTGACCTGCCCCAGAAGCTCTGGTTAGGCCATCATTGCCTGACCCAAGGAAATGTTTTCCTGGTTCACTTATCCTCCGTAGTTACCTGTCTCTGTGTTTTCCTTTTGTTCTTCCCTTTTTGTCGTTCACCTTCTTTTGTGCTTCTGTCAGGCTTGACATTAACTCAGATTTCACTTACCATGTGGACAAGTTATCATAAATTTTACTTGCCTACTAAAGCTGACTCGCACACACTGGCTGACAAAAGTAGTTTGCTATGAAAATGGTGAAAATATTTAGCTGCTAATCATACAGATTGTCAGAAATTTTACTTGCTGAGCGACAAAATTACCTGCCCCTGGCAATTGGGCAACAGTATGTCAACCCTGCATGATAACCAAATTACCAAGATAAGTCTGCACATGTCTTACCTCCCTTTCTTACTGTTGTTCGTCTGTTTTGTGTTGTTGTATCTAACATCTGGTCCCATTCTCAACTGCAGATGAAACAAATAAGAAAAAAGCACCAGAAGCTCTGGTCAAGCCATCATTGCCTGACCCAAGAAAATGTTTTCCCGGTTCACTCTTCCTTCCTAGTTACCTGTCTCTGTGTTTTCCGTTCATTCTTCCCTTTTTGTCATTCACCTTCTATGTGCTTCTGTCTCTACGATGAACGTCTTTCTGTTGTTCTCTGATGTATATGCTTGGCTGTAGGTCCTTGATGTGTCCGATGTACATGCATATCCGCGTTTTTTGATATGCATGGATGGATGTAGGTCCCTGATGTATCCGATGTACATGCATATCCATGTTTTTCCGATATGCATGCATGGCTGTAGTGAAGTGTGTGGATTTGCTTAACTCTGTACTTCAGTCAGAACATATCACTATTCAATTTTTGGTATGGATGCTTCTGCACAATGCTTTTCACTACAATAATATGGTCAGTGGTTGCACCAAGGTGAAATCAGAACTTGAAGTTGTGGCTTTCCCTAGTGTGAAATCAGAATATAAAGTTGTGAGTTTTGCCAATGTGAAATCAGCACATGAAGATGTGATTTTCTGAAGTGTGAAATCAACATGAACCCAGTTTTCACCAAATGTGAAACCTGAGCATGAAGTTGTGACTTTTGGCAATATGAAATCAGAACACGAAGTTGCAAGGTTTCCGAAATCAAATGTTTTCTGTCTCTTTTGTCAGGATCAGATGCCAGTGGCAAACTTTTGGCAGAGTTGTGTGGAGAGGACGTTCCGGACAGTAAACCATATAAAAGTAGTGGACGGTCTTTGTTCGTCACCTTTCAGCGTGGCGAAGTATATGGTCATCGTCATTTCACATTCAAATACTTCGCTGTTCCATGTGAGTGATCTGCAGTTTTATAAATTATATATATATATAAGCCAGGGGTTGTGCTAGGATTTTCCTCAAAGTTCTGCATTATTGCTGGTACTGGATTTAGGATTTAGTAGACTTTTGTCATTGCTATTTCCATAAAAAACATGAATTGATGAAACCAGCAAGCGCTGGTTGAATTTTTAGTTTTTCATTTTTTCTGCTATGATCCAAAGGCTGGCATGCTGTTCTTTTGTTTATACATAAAGGTGCACATAAAGTGCACAGGGTAAATGGGCCCTATGACTGAAGTGCAGTTACAAACGCTCATGCAAGCTAGTCCAAGAGCCTACACAACTTTAAGTCTCAGACTGCCTTTAGATTTATGCAGCAGTCTGTTTCAGTGTCCAAACGCACAATGGAGCATGTACTAAAGACTGCAGAGGAACAAACTTTGCCATTAAAATTATAAAAGCACTTTATATTTAATATGACCGCTGTGAGTCTCATACTTTACTACATGACTTTGCAGACCTAATGACCTAGGGTCTGTTTCTTGCTCTTGAGTACTGCTGTACATAGTCCAAGATCCCATTAAGCATTTAACAAGCAACTTCGTTTGTGCCGTACATGTAGGCATGTAATAAATGTGTGCCCAAGACTGCAGCTGCATAAAATACATGAAAAACCAGCATGAACATGATCACTGAAACACACACACACACACACACAGAGAAAACCGTGGGGTAAAATATAAACATGTACCGCATAATTATTGACAATGCTGCCTATGATACAGAGTCTCGTAAAATGCACTATTGTGTATCTGTGGTGCATGGAAACTTGCAAGGATGCAGACATATTTCCACCTGTGCAGCCTGGGGACCCACTGAATTCGGAAACAGAGAGTCCCAGGGACACTAAGCTTCTGAAGTTTTGGGGAACCCTGTGATAACATTTTTCAGATTATAACAAATTTGTTTTAGCATGTTATCAGTTTTTCACAAACACTGTAAAAGGAAATAGAAGAGGAAGAATAGAACAAAGGGGAGTGATGGAGTGTTATCCTAGTGATTAGCTTGTCTGTACCTCGCTCTTTCTTTTTCAGATTCCAAATCCATGATCATTGCCATTGCAGCTGTGGCATCAAGTGTTATTGCTGTTGTAGCCTTGTGTTTTCTGACAATCAAGTTCACCCACAATTGCCGTCCTTGCCGCAAAAAGTGGTGTCATGACCAACCCACAGTTGACCAACCTGATGATCGCGAACTTCGACCTCTTGCACCTGAAGATTTGATGCCCCATGGGGTCAGCAACACAAGAGAAGAGAATTTGCAAAGTGGTTTTGCTACGACAAATCCATCTTCATACTCTCATGGTTGCAACACGAATGAGAATGGCATTGGAAGTTCCAGAATTCCAGGAATCACCCAGTGTTTAGGTTCCAGCAATGGCATTCAGAATGGCAGGATCCCAGAAATGTCAGAACATGGTGATGGGGCAGGAGCATCGCCAACACCATCCATAGAGTCTGATGCAGGCCTGCACTCACCAACTGCTAATGAGCCACCACCTTCTTACGATTCTCTCTTTGGAGAGAACAATAATGATAAGACATAAATTTATGGAGAACCAGTTTGAAAATATACCCCAAAACTAGCACATGTTTGTATGTTTGTTTTTGTCTGTCTGGAAATAGCACCTGTTAGCAGAACTTTCTATCACCGGTTCTCTCAGGCCTTTCTATCTCCCTCCACCTTCCAATTTCTTCCCTGCATTCCTCCTTTATGCTTCATCTCCTGCTCCCCGTCAAGAGGCTTCTCATTACCTGCAGTAAAGGAAGCGAATGCAAGTCTGTGAAAACACGCCATTTTTATCAATGTGAACAGCAGCTGCCTGTTCAAGAAAACTTTATGAGGTTTAGTCTGGAAGGATTCTTTATAGAACATTTTTCTGAAACCACTGTAACTTTATACTATTTTGTTGTTTTCCTACAGTTTTAGAGGAGAGCTTTCAGCCATCTAAATGGTCTATAAGTTTCCTGTAACTACCTGCTGTATACAGACAGTGAATAAGATACTGGCAATGAAATGATCTTTCTCATGTGCCTTTGTGTGCTTCTACCTGAAAGATGGGGGAAAAAGGGATCTGAGTCTTGTATGAATACCTCCGTGGATAATTCTGAGGAAAAACAACTTGTTTGACCCCTCTGGCTCATTTCCATTCACTTTATTTTTTATAAGAGATAAGCACCACCGTCAGCAACAAATGAAACAAATAGCCTTTCCGGGTTATATATGTCATTGTGTACTTTTTGTTCACATAAATTGTTCCTTGCAAAGCAGAAAAAAGTGCCTTACAGTTACAGTTTATTTTAGGTCGGATGACATTTCTGAACACAATAAATTGGAACAATATGCTGCAAGTGCCTTAACAAGTGCTGACATTTTTGTTGGACATGGTTTGTAGTGATTCTGGCTGGGGACTCCACAATGGAGACAGAAAGAGTGGGATGCATGTTTGTAAGGATGCCATGTGGAGGTTTCCAGTCAAGCTGGCTGGAGAGCTGGAGACACCAAAGAAGCTGAGCATTAAAAGAGGGCAAACAATAATGTGAAGAACATTGAATAACACAAGACTGTATGGATGCATATCTTTCATGTGGGTTACAGAATATTTTTTTTGTGGGTTGTGGGAAAGGGGTATTTGTGCAACTTTGTGACAGCACGAAGCATAGTTATTCTCTGATGTCTGTGCTGGAACTTCTAGTTTTCTGAGTTGGGGGGG
>SMGT01016068.1:56560-81450 GCA_004794575.1 Lanistes nyassanus
GGGGGGGGGGTTGCACCAATGAGTGTATTTTTCTTGCACGAGGGGAATTAATGATCATGCATTATTTTAAAGGCCAGACTGGCATGCTGAGATGTTAATCTTAGCTTGGATTGTTAAGATCCTTATCTACAGTGGTTAGATCTACAGTGCAGCAAAACTTCTGCTTGATGGAGCAGTATTTTTATAACACAGGTTATCACAACCTAAGAAATATTTATAAATAAGAACTGAATGAGATAGTGATGTGTACGTGTATATTGTTTGTTGAAACTCTTGTAAAAAAAAAGGTGTCAAAATATCTAATGTTTTTCTTGGCATACTTCTACTTGTGTATAAATGATGTTTAGATCCAAAAACTCAAAATGGCATCGGAATTAAAAATCTTACAGACATTGTTGAACTGAACTTATAGGAATTGCATGTATTTCAGGTAAACATTTAGTTTAAAGCTGAAATTCTGATATCAGTTGTTGGCATTAATTTCTGTTATATTTCACATTTTTAACATTTCCATATTGTAGCTTCCTTTTAAACACACTACCAAGTCTGAAAATATACTTTGCAGCTTAATTTCTGTTGGTGGGGTAGACTTTTCTTGTTTTCATGTAATCTGGATTAAAAGACAAAACAGTGTTTGGTAGAAAGATTGAAAATCATGGTTTCTCAATTAGCCCACCAGATTTTCAAGTTTTGGTTACACTAAGTGATTAAAATGCTTATTTGTTCTTGTCATGGAACATCCTCAAAAGAGTTGACAGACCAGTGCCAACTGTACAGGACACATGATGCCAGACCACAAACCAGTAGTCACAATGAAACTGAAGTGTATCTCATTCATTAAGGTGGTGGTGGTGGTGGTGGTGGTGGTGGTGGTGGTGAGCTTGAGGGACAGTGCTTCCACCTTGGGGGGATTTCGCACTATGGGGGTGGGGGTGGGGGTGGGGTCCTATTACTTAACTATGCACTGAAAGAACCACCAGACTGATAGCTGCAGTAAGATGGTCAGTGTGGACAGGCAGTTTAATGTGCGGGGAAATGGCCAAATGGAGTCTGCACAATGTTTAACTCCAGGAATATAATCCTTGGCCACAGCAGGATTAGATCTAGCAACCTTCCATCTGCTAGTCCGCAACTCTACCAGCTGAGCTAACCAGGTCCCTTTAAGGTAACAACCATTAACAGATTTAATGGACTATTTTCACTCTGGCCCACAGCAGCATCCGTATGGCAGTATAGTACATGTAGTGTTATTTGAATGTTAGTCATGCATTTACTGAAACCTAGTATTTCAAATTATGGTAAAGAAAATTTATATTGTAAATGCTTTCTGTGGTAATTTTCTGTGAAGATAAAATGTAATCGTTCACGTCGTAAAGTGATTGATGCATGTGTATAATTAGATACAATGTATTTGTATGCTTCACAGAATTTGTATGTGTAGAGAACACCTCTTTTTCAGAAATAACAGTTACTTAAAATTAGTGATTTTTTAAATATATAAAAATACTGCAGTGTAACTAAAATTGTGTCACCTTACTGTACATCATCATCATCATCATCATCATCATCATCATCATCATCATCATCATGTTCATTGTTATACTCCTTTTATACTTCTCCCACCCTGGAGAAACAATTGGTGCTAAGGACATTTTAAGTCGGAAAGAGTAAAGATGTGTCCTACCTTTGAATTCTTCCATTTTTAAGTCCACAATTCTGTGTCATGGCATTCTACACATACTTTGTCAGAATAAAAATAAGATGGCAGACCTGTAAAATAATTTTTTAACATGTAATCAAGAACATTTTAATGGCAACTTTTCCAAGTCACCCCATCCTCAAACAAAATCCAAATGATCTGTTGTTTATTCCACTTTTTGGATCATTCATTCCTCAGCTTTCAGTAGCATGTTTGGAAGAAACCCTGATTATTTTGGGACTCGAACTAATTAGAGAAAGTGGGAACAGCTAGCAGGCCAAATGTAGCATAAGTGTGGGATTTGAGAGGCTTTTGTTTGGTTTAGATTTTGGTTTTAGTTTGTTTGTTTGTTTATTTTGGTTGTAGTTTTGCATTATGGACTTACTGAATCGTAAATCCCAATACAATAGCAGACTACTTTAGTGGTCTAGTGGTTAAGGCACTCTATTCTGAAGTGAGAAGTCTGTGATTTGTCCCTGAGTTAGACTAAGACTTAAAAATCGGCAATCTAGTAGCTGCCCTGCCAGACGCCTGGGACTATAGGGAACAGTACTAGGACTGGTTGGCCCAGTGTCAGGATAATGTGGCTGGGTGGGACTGAAGCCTGTGTTACAACAGCAGTCCCAGTGTGACAGTGTGACACCACAATTTGTCTCAAGCAACACCATCCTGATATGCATCTATTTTGCAACAGGACATTAAGCAACAAAATCCAAACCCATATAACAGAGAGAATGTGATATGCTTGTCAACAATGGAGAGGGTCATGGGTTTGACTCTTTTATCTGACACCTATACTTTCTGTGGAAGCACCACAACTCGGAATGTTTGCCCGAGTTTAATGTTACAAGGATCTGTGTCCTTTCAGCTCATGGCTAGTAAAGACATTTGGTAACTAAAGAAGTGTGCATCTGGCAAACCTGGATTGGGTTGCATGGGGGTGCACGTCTGCAGGTCTTGTCACAATTACAGATGTAAGGCCCACTGCGTTTATGTACACCTTTAGGTGTTGTGATGAGATGTGGAGACATGCAACCTAACCCTGGCCATATATACACTTGGCCAAGTTTGGCAAAGTAGGATAACACTGGTCCTGTTAAGAAAGGCCTTTACGGTACTATGTGTGTAAGGCTTCCCCACCATTTATTTATTTTTTTAAAATATGATTACTAATTTTTTTCACTAGCACTGGTTTGTAGCTGATGGATATTCCAGCATTTCTGGCTATCTGGAGGATTTTCGTGGGGTGACTTGAATTTTTTTGGCTCCAGCATAAGCAGTCTTATGCTGAAAGGCACATTTCATTCAGGTTTTAACTGATTCAATTAACCCTTTGTTTTTTTCACCTTATTTGCATTCCTGCAATATTTTGATGTATGAATGTGATGCTCAAAGAATTTTATGTGCATTTTATCTGTAATTACATTCATGTGTGTGTGCACGTGCGCTCCCATGTGACAGACAGAGGGATGAGAGGAGTAGATTTGTTCCTCGGATGGGTATGAAATGTCGGCTCTTATGCGGGATGAACGTATTGTTCCACGCACATTGAATGTGCGCACTTTCTCATAACCGGACAGAGGGTAGAAAAAATGTCACCTGCACAGCCCCGTCCGTGTGACGGAAACTGCGCAGGGCAGGAAATAGGCTTGGTCATCAGCGTGTTCTAGAGTGCTCGCGTCACGCCGATTGATGTCAACATCGCAAACGGCAATGGAGGGCGACTCGCACATCGTGCTTTGACAGCAGGCACCTGACATTGGTTCCCCCACCCCTACCCGGAGTTTCTAGTCTACCTGCCGTCTTGATAACACCTGGTCGGGTTGCACGAATCAACATACGCCGTTCAACGTAGGAAGTCAACTGGTCAAAAACTGCATTCGTGTGATCCATATTTCAGTAGGAATATAGAAATCTAATCTGTGTGTAGCTGTCAAGGTCATTGATGAGAAGAATATAGAAAACTGTGTAGCTGTGTCAAGATCATTGACCAGAAGAATATAGAAAACTGTGTAGCTGTGTCAAGATCATTGACCAGAAGAATATAGAAAACTGTGTAGCTGTGTCAAGATCATTGACCAGAAGAAGAAAGCAAACTAGCTGTGTATACCTGTGTAAAGATCATTGACCAGAAGAAGAAAGAAAGAAAACTAGCTGTGTGTAGCTGTGTCAAGCTCACTGACCAGAAAAATATAGAAAACTGTGTAGCTGTGTCAAGATCATTGAGGAGGAGAAAGAAAACTAGCTGTGTGAAGATCATTGATGAGAAGAATATAGAAAACTGTGTAGCTGTGTCAAGATCATCGAGGAGGAGAAAGAAAACTAGCTGTGTAGCTGTGTCAAGATCATTGACCAGAAGACTGTGAGATTGCGAACAAATAAACAGACGGTAAGAGCAAGTGATTTCTTGCTTTCTTTTTGTTAAGGAATTGACTCTGTTTTATTTTTCGTAAAGACGTCCATCGGGTGTGCAGTTTGTAGTGCCAGATCCGAGTTCTGTTCATTCCTCAATCAGTGAATTCTTTGCAAAGTTCAGGCGCAGAATGAAGTTTGCATTCTTTCAAAAGCAAGATCCGGCAACCATTTAATTCACAGATGTTAATTATTTAGGTTTATTACACAAGCTGGTTTTTCCTTGTTTTAAATTGACCGCCTCGGTGGTCTAGTGGTTTAGGCGTCCGCTTCCGAGGCGGGAGGTAGGTGATTCGCATTAAAAATTGGCAATCTAGAGTAGCTGCCCTGCCAGACGCCTGAGTGACTATAGGGAACAGTACTAGGATTGGTTGGCCCGGTGTCAGTATAATGTGACTGGGTGGGACTGAGGCCCGTGTTGCGCCATCAGTCCCACGTGTGGCAGCACGTAAACTTTGTCTAAGCAACACCGTCCTGTGGACATAGTTTGCGGCTGGACGTTAAAGGGAAACTTAACCTTAGAAGTAACCTGTCTTGAATTGATGAATATTGATGTTGTGAGTCTTTTTAACCCTAAATTTCAAGCTACAAAAGAACTGTTCACTTACAACCCAGCTTTTAATGCCGCTCATCGGCCTTACATGGAAGCCCCCCTTGTTTTTAAATCCATGAGCCCTCTGTACCTACATCAATACAATACAGTTACTGATGATCGTTCTTAAACCATGCACTGCTTACCAATAGTTCAGTCTGAGTTCCGATAGATGCAGCCAGATAACTTTTAGAGCAGTCCTTTCGCAACGATTAAGCTAGCGTTCAACAGCGTGGGAAATTAAAGCCACACGTGTCAAGTCTGCGTACAGTCGTTGGAAAGAGCTGTCCATGTCATTTTATTATATTTAAAAGTGACATTCCTTTTAACAAACTTCCATACTGTGTCTCAACTGAAACGTGTGCATATTTAATGGAACACACAAGAAAAAAATGCCAGTCGTGGTCCGCGCTCTAGCTGTTCGCCCTGGGTGTAGTGAGCCGATCTTGAGGTGAAGGAAACGGATGTAATTGCTGGCTTGGGTACCCCCACCCTAACCCCCACTTTAATATCAAACAACTCCAGCGATTCCCGCCGAAGTGGCTCGCGACATCTGGCGTCATTATACACTTTCAAACGTGAGCTCGACATGTGAGCAGGTGAAGAATTCAAGTGTTGGCCGTACCTGCGACGACACCGGCCGTTTTCACGCTTGCAATGATTGGCAGTTGCAAAAAGTCAGCACGAGCGTTAAATTGCGTTGTGGAGGCATTACCATCAGCCTTGTCAGTGAAGGTGTCCCCGGCCGGTGTGCTCAGTTAAGTCGTGCGAAGTGCCTCAGCGTAACGGAAGCATATTTCGAAGCTGATTTTGAGGGAGAGGAGGCAAGGGACAGGGATTTTGTTTGAAGACTTGGAACTTGGAAAACAGCAAGCACTTTGAACGTTTATGTTTTAAATTATGGCAAGAAAGATCGAGGGCGATCTCATACGGTTGTGTTCCATCGCCAGATGGTAGCAGCACGTCCTGCGTGCTCAAGTTGTAATAAAATACATCGCAAAGGCACGGATCGATAGCCTGCGACTGGACAATTGAGCAATTTGTTGTGAAAACGGCATACAACATCACAGAGTAAGTTCTGTGATAAGGTGATAAGACTGTGTGTGCGTGTGTGTGTTTATATAATTTCTTTCTGGGATTGGATTTATATGACGATCGCTATATATATGTATAGGTGCTTGTGCTGGTGGTGGTGGAGTGGGGTGGGGGGGGGAGCGAGTTCTGTAGCCACTCGTCTGACCGGCATGCACTCACTCCTTTGCTTAAAATATATACCAACGATTGATCGAAGTTCAAGAGCATTAACTCGATCATAATTACGGTCCAAGAAAGAGAGGATCTGATAGGGCCGGCTCGTACTATATCAGTAATGCGTATGCATTGCGAGGATAGGTGTGAGAGTAATGGATTCGGAGCCCGTGTCCGGCACACATCCTTTAATAGCACATGGCACCTGTTTGCAGGGCTGGCTGATCGACGCAGTTCTTTCCACAACATTCACGATTTGCCCTCCTTTCTGTTTTGTTACTAACTTCACATTAAATATTCAGTAACCAGCCAACTCGTAGCTGTAAACGACAACGTTGGGGGGGGGGGGGGGGAAACCCATGTCGTCAACAGTCACTGTAACATCGGCATTTTCATGAATCGGTTACGGCTTCAAGGTCAGTCGTGATTATTGGATTCGCCCACCCCCACCCCGCGCCTTTCAGAATTTTGGAATCAACTATCGGAGGAACAATCAGCTCTAGCGAGGCAGCGAAGATCATCTCGCTCTTACTACAGATCGGCAGCAGTTCTCACGAGCTTAACGTTATCTCCCAAATCCTCCCTCCCCTCCCGGCTTACGAGAACTCTGCGAAAAGTAAACAAGGTGTACGTGCGGTCATCTGCGGAAAAGGACGCAGCCGACCTCGGGACCCCCTCCTCCATTTACTCCCCGCTCCCGCCCCCCGTCACCTGTTGTGTTCTACGTCACAAGTTCTTGCCGATCTCGACTGGGAACTCCGTGGGCCGGATGCGCACCTGTGAAACTTAATCCGCACTTGAACAAGTTCGCATCGTGACTTACTGAATGCTGGAGTGTGAGATGCCAAGCTTGGCGTGCTTCGTTTCAGCATCTGACAAACACAGTCTGGCCTGGCATGCTGTGGATTTATTGTAGGGGGTGAGTAGGTTTTTTTGGGTCTCCATAAACTGCTAAAGGGCACGTTCTGTGCGTGGGAGATTTCGCACGTTCGCAGAGTGGTTCGCATAGCAGTCTGTGGGCAGCCCATCATTGATGGTGCTGGGCGTTAATATAATAATGTTTACGTCTAGATCTACCAGCAGCTGTGGTGTGACCAGTAGCAGAACTGCATCCAGTGTGCACCTGCATACACGCACATGGCACGAACTTACACACACATCTCCACTCTTCATACAGTGACGCGCGCACTGACTCATGAGATAAGACTAATTAACAGACGGCTATAATATATGGAGTATGGGAGGGAGGGTTACTTTTTGTTGCAGTGCAGGACAAAAGTCATAATCCCTTGCCTTAGGAAGATTAGGTCGCAGTTACAGAGAGATTTCTTCTTGAAATGATCTTCTTTGGTATGTTTTCAATACTTTGATTATAATTTTTACAGTGTTGGAAGATGGTATAAATACAGTGTGTCACACTGAATAACTCCGTTCATTAGAAGAAAGTGACAGTCAACCAGGTCACTGAAATCAGAAAATGGCCAAAATAAGTATCACACCATAGAACAAAGAAAATGTACATAAATATTCCTAAACTATTCCTAAATATTCCTCAACATGTAAGTAGTAATTAAAAGCCATTACACTACAGGTATGTTGGTGAGATGGGTTGGTACATTTCTTGAGCTATGCACACCATTCTTTGCAGGTGTATTTTAGATTGTGCATGTGTATTGCAGTGAAGATTAATCTCTTTGTATATAACAGTAGATTCCAGTTGTTAGAATATGTAACTTGATTGTGTATGTGTTAGGAGGCAAGGGCAGGGGTGGGTGGGTGAAGGAATTGAAAAAGTGGAGGAGATCAGAGAATGTAAAAGAAGAAAATACAGCTTAACCAAAGCTACTTCCATGTGCAACAAAATTTACTTAAAGCAAGCATGCATATATCTGTAGGATATAGTCATAAGTCGATTTTTTTTCTCTCAGTATCTTAGTGTCATTAGTATCTGATCACACAAATTTTGATGGAGGGGGTGCATTCTCAGTTGATGAAAGGAACAGTATATCAAAAAAGCAAGTGGAGTATTGACACTAAATTCTCTCTCACGAAAAAAAATTCACAGAGTTATTTGTGCTAATGGTTCACATCACTAGTCTGGTGAAATATTTTAGCCCTGTGACCTTGGATAGTGTGTAATCCGCAGAGGGACCCCACTGACAGGCCTGACCCTGTCTGCGCAGGTGGCCAGCAGTAGACAGGCAGCTGACTCATTTGACTCTTGAGCAGTTAACATTCTTAACTGTAGTGTAACACACACATTCTGAACAAGAGAGAATGGATTCTTGATAACAACATTAACAATCAGTTCCTTGTTAGCTGAATGAATACTCAGCTGTGGTGAATCCGGTTGTGAATTTTTAGGAGGCCATTGGTTATGATAGTGGCGTTATTTTTTCCGCTTAACCAACATACATCAGTGATCTGCTTGTTTCATGAACATTAATAGCTCAAGGTCCTTGATTCTTGTTACTGACTTTGGCTTTGAAGGGGAAGAGAATAAGAAACCTTTTTTCACAAGTACAACACTCCACAGTGGACTTCAGCTGCTTTCAAAAGTGAAAAAAAATGATGTGTACAATTGTAGTGCTCTTTGGATTTAGTGTGTGCCATTAAGTTGTTCTGGTAAACTATAAATCAAATGAACAGTATGCTGTGTTGGACATCACTAAAGTTGAGAAGAAAGCAAGGCTGCACACATGCATTTTTGTATGTATAAGTGGACTGTAAGAAAGTTATTTTTGGGTAGCTGTTGGAGAGGGTTCTTAATTTTATGCTGTGGGTATATGCAGAGGTACAATCTGTGTCTGTAAGTGGTTGTGTGAGAGAGAGGCCATACACTGTTTTATGTATGCATATGTGTGTAATAAGAGAGAGAGGGAGACTAATAAAAGAGTAACATTTGAGACAGACTATACAAATTACAAGCATGTCTTTGTACGGATTTGTGTGTGTACAATCATGAGAGAGAGAGAAAGAAGTTCTGGGGAGATTGATGTTAAGATGTATGCTTCAAGAGTATCCTTGGAGGAGAGGTTTCTGTTAGATTCTTTAACGATCTTTTGACACACTGCCTGATATTACCTGACAGAAAAAACGTGAAAAGTGCTGATGCCAGAGAATCAAAAACGGATTAGAAAGGTTGAGGAGAGGAAAACATTGTTTCATCAGCCACAGGGCAGGAGAAGGAAAAATGGGTGACACCTACTTCAGCCTCTTCTGCATCTTGTTGTCAGCAGTACCAACACTGATGCAGAATGATGATGGTGAGCGAAGACAACACCATTTTATTTTCTCAGGCCAGCTTGCAAAAGAGTATGCACACACAAAATATGCATGGACAGACTTTCATACCATTGGTTTATAGGTATACATGGTAGTTATACAGTATGCAGTAAATTATCTGTCTGCTTACCTGTGTCTGTGTGTGTGTGTGTGAATGAATACACTTGTACATGTACATCCATGCATGCTCCATCTGAAAGAGCTGTGGTGGCTTTTTTGACCTCGGTGAGTAGGTAAACAGTGTACCAGAAAACAATCTGTGTTTATGCGTGAAATGGGAAATCTGCGTGCAATCAGTTAGCGATGGCGTGAATTTTTGTTGTTGTTGCTGCTTCTCTGTGCTAGTTCGAAAGCCTCCCACAATCTTGTATCCACGAATTCCTGAGCAAAGGGTTTATGAAGAATCTCAGCGAGTTGTACTGAACTGTTCTGCAAATGGATACCCTACCCCTACGTAAGTAATGTGGTTACTTTTTCCTATTCTTCACTCAGCATAATAAGATCTGATCATTGAATTTTGTGTAACTTTGTGTGTGTGTGTGCTGAGCTTTATGCAAATTATGTAGGTACATTGACTGTGTGTAGTATTACTTTCAGTGCTGATGTTTTGCTTTGCTACATGTGTAAAACGTAAAAGATATTTAGTGCCTGTCACACTGTGTTCCTTTCTTGGCCCATGTATATGTTGTATGTTAATCGGGAAATGCTGTGATTATTTGTTAGTGTGCTGTGAACTGTAAAACCATCGTGTGTGTACCACAATAAAGTAATACCTTACTATTAAGACCTTTGAAAGTGCACCAGAATCAGGTCTAAATTGAGAGGAGTCTTAATAGAGAGGACATATAGTGTTACCCAGAACAGGTTGGTAAAAAATTTTCAGATCTTCTCTAAGAGGTCGTTGTGATAGAGAAGGTCTTAATAGGGAGGTTTTACTGTACGACCTGTTCTACTAGTACTACTAGTCTTACTGTGTTTGATTTTTACCTGGACTTGACTTTTCATCTTTTAACATTAAGGACGGTATTCTGGGAATCTGTGTTTTTGTTTTGTGTAAGCACCAGTGTTATTTTAGTAATGTGTTCTGCATATCAAACTATATTAACTATTGTATGTGATTAAAAAGTCAAGTCTAAAGCTTTCTCATTCTTTTCATGCAGCATTACCAATAATAGAGACCATGACACCGTTTTTATTTTCATGACAGTATAGTTTAGCCTATAGCAGACATGTCCTGACGAAACTTATCTGTTGTAATTATTTTGTGCACAGTAAGCATTAGAAGCTGTAGAATATACTCCTTGGTATTAGCCACTCATAAAACACAGAAAAAGTTTTTATTACTGGTAACTGAAGAAATGATGAAATAAGCCAAACAGTGCACAGAAAGGATCCAGTCCCTTAGCTTGCATAGCCGGTCGCATTTGATTTAGATAGTCACGAGTCCACGGTTCTGTGATCTGTCTTCTGCAGGTATGAATGGCGGTGGAATAACAGGCCCATTGTAACTGACCAGATGAAGATGAACTTTGACCCTTTTAAGGGTGTGTTAGTCATTCCTAGGATTACTGTGGCAGAGGAGGGAATTTTCGTCTGTTATGCGACCACACGTTTTCCTGGTCCTGGCCACCAGCAGGCTGTAGCTGTCTCAGCAGAGCAGGAAGTTCGTGTTGCTCGTTAGTACCAGATCTTTTAAGAATATTGACCAAGTAATGAGTGGGGAAAGTTGTGAATGGAAGTTTTAAAGATATGCACATAACAGAAGAGTCAGTTTCAATACTTCTGTTGGAAATATTTTAATTGCTCTATATTTTCTTATTGTTTGTGCCACAAATAGAGGGGAGGAGGGAACCCATGGTGTTGGCTTGGGAATGATAGTTCCGAAGAAAGGAAGAAATTATACAGTGAATACAATAGAATCAGATATGAAAGTTTTTCAAAATTAGCAAGAAACTGATATTTTCTCTCCTTAAATAGTTGCGATGTCACTGAGATTTTGGAGGATACTTGGTCATGTATCTAAACACCAGGGCTTGATGGAGCCACGGTGTGATAACGTGGTGCCATGGTGTGATAACGTGGTGCCATGGTGTGATAACGTGGTGCCATGGTGTGATAACGTGGTGCCATGGTGTGATAACGTTGTGCCATGATGTGATAACGTGGAGCCATGGTGTGATAATATGGAGCCATAGTGTGATAACGTGGTGCCATGATGTGATAACGTGGAGCCAAAGTGTGATAACATCGAGTGACGGTGTTTAACTGTGCGTGGTTGTATAATGTTGGTGTACCTAGTGCCTGGCTTCTCGTGGTGCTTGGAAATTCATTGCTTATAATGCAGGCTGTATTTTTCTGCTGTGTGCTCTGTGGTATTCAGCTATTAAGCAATTAAGAGAAAGCTCATAAACATGAATTACTACACGGAGCTATTTCAGCAAAGCAGTGAGGCCATGGTTTGTGCAGGTATTGAGAATTTCAAAGGGACCTCAAAGACATACAGGGCACTTGAAGGGGACTACTTGAGTATTCCCTGTGATGACAGACCTGTAGCCTATGGACATACAACCTTCAAATGGTACATAGTAAGGAATTTGGAAACTACAGAGATTGGAGAAGATGCACGCATATGGATTGACCAGAAAGGTAAGATTTCCTGATGGTTTTAATAATGATTGGTGTATGATATCAGACTCGTGAAATCAGTAATCATAACTGGCTTGAGCAACTAACACCTCATTTCGACTGGACAGAAGAAGCTAATGTCTTCCCCAATGTGTACTGGAACTGTAGATATTTTGAAGAAAACAACATTTTAGTGAAATCAGAAAGATGGCTTACCATGCTTGCATAAGATATGAACATCAACACTGATCCTGATGGACACTTGCAGTAAAATTGTTTGGAAAGATCAATTCTTGGACTTTAATTCTTAAAGATTTTTTTTGAAAAGTATAAATATTACTTGCCATTTGGTGTTGAATGTATGCACAAAATAAAACAGTAATAAATTCCAAACGTCACTGCTTGCCCACTTTTGATGTTTCTAAACTGTATATTGTTATCACATTCTGACCTTGAAAAAAATTCAAGATTTAGTAAATTCTCTGAACTTTTGGCCTAAATTATATTTAAATTTTTTTCTACCAAACATGATTAAAAATTTTCTCTTGCATCCGACAGCCATTTATTTTGAATTATGTAACTGACCTGGTAAACAGATAATCAGCACAAAAAAAAACTATCGGCAAGCCGAATCTAAAGTTTAGAAACCCATTTAAACAGTGCAGGGATACAACCATTGATGGAACTTTCCATTCATACCAGGATTAGTTCCCTTATACTGTAAAGTGCATCTGCAGGATTTTTTGAAAACTGTCTAAACATATTTCGATGTGCCATGAAGGGTAAGGGTGACTGTCGCGACATGAGTGCAAGGAGTTAAAGTTGGAGACATTAACAAGTGGAAAAAGAAACCTTTCTTGATCAAGTTAAGTGATTTTCCTTAGTACTTTTTTAAAATGTGAAAGCAGTAAATGTCACCTCCTGCCTTGATCATAAATCCTGCAGTATCTGGAAATGGTCGCTCTTTCTGCAGGAACATTGCACTTTGCATATGTGCTCAGCTTGGACGAAATTTTGGGCAGCAACTGCTACAAGTGTGGACTGTCCAACGCTCTTGGGTCAGTCATCAAACTTGGTTCCCCACAGTGGCTTGCTGTCCAGAAGCGTACCCCTAGTAAGAAATTTCTTACAGTATAGCAGATTTTGCAATGCTAGCATTCTGCTGTTTGTGTTTGTATTAGTAGTCAAAATATTCAAGTTCTCATTACTTGGCTTTTCTCTGTTTCTAACATTTTCAAACAGCAGCAGAAAGCTTTCTTAGGCTTTAAATCTGTGCCATTATGTACTAATATTGTATGGTTTCTTTACTTTTCCTAATAAGTTATTGACAGGATCCACCTCCCTCCTGACCGCCTCAGTGGTCTAGTGGTTAAGGCGTCCATTTCCGAGGCGGGAGGTCGGTGGTTCACACTCCAGCCGAGTTATGCCTAAGAGTTAAAAATTGACAATCTAGTAACTGTCCTGCCAGACGCCTGGCACAATAGGGAACAGTACTAGGACTGGTTGGCCTGGTGTCAGTATAATGCGACTGGGTGGGATTGAAGCCTGTGTTGCAACAGCAGTCCCACGTGTGGCAGGATGTAAAATTTGTCTAAGCCACACCGTCCTGATATGTACATAGTTTGCATGAAGACATTAAGCAACACACACTCACGCACCCTTCCACCCCCTCCCCTAAACTCTCTTCTCCATCTACTTATTAGATCCATTTCTCCGTATATATGTTTTCAGTGATTTATTCTTTTCAGTTCCTGAGACCAAACCTTTTCTAAGTTTTATCACTTCTGGGCCATCTTTGACAGTTCTGCGACATGGAGTTGCAAGACTGGAGTGTGTTTTCAGTGGATAGTAAGTATTTTTCCTTTGAAAATACTTTTTTCCTTTATGCTTATCGCCTTGGAATAAATCCTGTTGGCATGTGTTTTATGAGGAGATATTTTCATGCATGCAATATGTTATTTTTCAGCACAGCCAGCAGATCTCTCTCGGAAACAGTTCCCAAAATAACCTGGTTCATTGATAGCTTTAACCATAACGTCAAGGGAGATGGGTATGTTATCAGTGACATGGGCCGCACCCTGGCAATCAGCAACATCACTGAGCATGATGAGAGGGCCTACTTCTGTCGAGGAACCAACGCTTTGGGTAGCTTTGATGGGAAAATCAAGCTCAATGTGACAGGTAATTAAACTTATTCCCCTAAGGCTAATCTTTTCAGCATTAGAGAATATAGCGAGAACTTGTTTTCCTGTTCATTTAGTTACTTTCCCAGCATCGGAAATTATTTTATTATCTTTTATTTAGTAAATATTGTAGTTTTGTAGTGTTTGTTGATCCATAATTTTATGAGGCATTGTTAATAGAAGAGGTGGCTTTGTATGTATGATTTTTTTTTCCCCTGAAGAATTACATGGCCAGATAAAGTGAAGGAGTCTTAAGAGAAAAAATAAAATTTATTAATTGCTACTAGAATGATTACATAATTGGATGGATAGTTCCGAGATTTCTTGAGAATTAGAGATATAGTTACATAAATGAGGAGCAATATAAAATGTGGCCCATGCAGAAAAGATCTAAAGTTTTTCTGGCTCCAGCTCCGCCCATCTTTGTGCACCCATTAAAGGCTACGACAGTGGTTGAGGGCCAGGATGCAGAACTGAAGTGCATAACACGATCTGCTATTGGTGAGGGCTCCCCAGATCCCCCTGATTGGTACAGAAATGGCGACCTTATGGGCTCAAGCTTTGGTAAGTGGAGTGCTTGGAGGAGAGAGAGAGTGCTTTGCGGTAGTAGCTGATGAGAATGAAGTATGTGTATACAATTTTTTCCTTTTTTCTGCAAGTTTTATCTGCATAATGACAGGAATATTGAAGGCTTTTCAAAGCATTTCACTTTACCTTTTGTTTTAATAGTAGTCGGAGACATCAAATACTTTTCATCGCTTTCTCACTTACTTCCCCTTTTCCCCCCACTTTTTTATCTCTTGCTCTATTTTCGAGATTTTATGCTGGCTAGAAAGGGTTTCTGCACTTCAGAATTGTATTGAAATATGTTTTAGAAAAAAATTATTCTGTATGCAAAACATAAAGTAGATAATCTTCATTAAGATCTGTCCAAGAATGAGTTGTTGAGGGCCCCACATTTGAAATGTTTGTGTGATTGTACATGTGTGTGTGTGTGTGGGTGCGTGCATGTAGGCATGAATGCATGTCCTTCACTTCTTCAACCACACTCCATGTCTCTGTTTTCCTGTCTTCCTAACCACCCACACCACTCAACACTACCCAAACCACCCCCCCTCCCCAAATGAAAGAAACGGATGATTTTTCAGTGCACAGCTTAAATTCAATGCAGAGCCTAACACGGCCTCTTTTTGCACTTGCCTTTCCCAGATCCAAACAAGCATCAATTCAACAGCAACAGAACTATACTGACTGTCAAAAGGGCAACCAAGTCAACAGACATTGCGTGCTACCAGTGTGCTGTTGCCAACAGCGTTGGCAGAGTGTTTGATGACACTTGTCTCAATGTCATATGTGAGTACATAGTAACAATTTGACTCGGGTGGCTGATACAGTTTGAGTACATGGTTTCCTTGTTAATACGATTCCTTCACTGGGACGGTTTCTTGATACCTCCACATTGTTTGTGTTGATGGTCACTTCGAAAGTTCGTAATGATCTGGGGAATACAGTAGAACCCCTATTTTAAGACTTCAAAAAAAAAAAAAAAACCCCAGAGAAAAGGTCTTAAATGGGGGAGGTCTTATAAGAGGGTTGACCTTGTCTGGGTGACCTGCCACTGCTTAAACACAGAAAACAGAGAAAAGTGAACAGTGTTAAAGGATATTTATTACATGTATTTATTCAATATAAATTAAATATTTTAACGTATTGGTACAGAAAAGGATAAATTCTACTAGAATGGAGGTATAGTCTGGCTTTTGTACAACAGCTGTACATGCAGACTATGCCATCAACTGTTACAAAATCTGCATGTACATAGTCCCCAACCTTGAAACCATTGTTGTCTGCATAATGGTGCTGATCTTTCGCTCGTGGCACAAAGTGATCTGGTTGCCAGTTCTCATCAGACTGGGCCATCTGCATTTTAATTTGATGTCCACAGTCTGATGCCTGTCGGCAATTCTTTGTGCGAAATTCCTGTCTTTGTGGCTATCGACGCTCGAGATTTTAGTCTGTCATATCTTACAGAAACAACATTTTGGTTTGTCCCCATATCTACACCCATGCTTTTCGGTTGGTAACAAAAATTTAACACACATGCTCTTAGCCCACTGGCATTTTTAACAAATGGCTGAAGAAGAATGGCAAAAGATTTATTATAAACAGGAGCCTGGAACTACTTCATGATTAACTCATCCATAATTTGGTGTGGCACAGTATTGCACACATAAGATAGCCACATATGGATCATAGATGATGGACACAAGTCAAGACAGAAAAGAGCAACAAAGCAGTAAAATTCACACCAAAAGTGTACTGGAGCACACTGTATGTTCCTCAAACGTTCAAAAGCCACGTCTGCTAAAGATTTCATGGAGAAATTTCAGTGAAAACAAAAGAGGCACACCTGAGAAAGTAATGGCAGAGAACACTTAGAGACAAAAAAGGGTCGTGGAGCTTTATTCCTCAGCAATCTACTTTATGAAGCCGATATCCACAGATTCGATTGCACACGTGTGTTTCTAATGCAAACTTCAGTGATAATGCCGTTTTTATTTTTGCAAAATTCATCAGTTTTATTTGTTTCTAAAGGCCATGGTTTTCCAGACAGACAAGAAAACTTCCAGTTTTCAAATCAAATGTTGTACATACAGGTTGTTTCATGCTAAATTTTTTGTAAACCTTCTGCTTTAATTTCAGTTAGAATATAGTTTAGTTTTAGCCTTGAAGTCAGGCATGGTCAGTAAATTTGAAACAAGCATACTAAATTCTTTTAATTTGTGATGATCTTGGGTGTGGGTGATGGGAACGGAGAGGATATGCCGTCAGTCAGGATTCTTATATTCCTTACCAAACTCATGCCCAGAATATAAAAACAAACAAACAAACAAAAATATCATGGAAAAAAAATCGGTTTGAATACATCATGCTTGTGTAGTAACTAAGAATCATTCAGAGAAACATTTGGAGAATTCACGCATTGCGTTGGAAATCACATCACTTTTAGATTGGTCAATCCGACATTCGAATACCATGAAACTTGCCACTGATTTTCTCTGCAATAGCTATGAGAGACCGATAGTGATGAAAAAGCTCTCAAGTGATTTCTGCCCAACAAAAAAAATCACGACTCGTAACTGAGAATTTAAGACTTTTTATGACCCTAACTTGATCTTAGAAAATGTCTTAAATTCTCAGTTACGAGTCGTGTTTTAGGGCAAGTTGTAAATTAGAAGACAGATAAAGAGAAAATGTCATCTGTCACGAAATGTTTGGTCATAAATGACAGGGAATTTAAACAAGGGGTCATAGTTCATAGGTTCAAGTGTAGAGGTATTTTTCCCGCATGAAAAAATAAATTCCTTATGTAAGATTTTGATGATTGTTGCTGTTCCTTCCAGCTTTTATTTTTATTTATTTTTTTTTCACCATTCCTGTTGGTTTTCTTCCAGTGCCCATCACTGTCATTGTTCAGCCAAGCTTGGAGCAGACCGTTCAGAAAGGAGACATGGTCAATCTGACGGTGTTGGCCACAACCGATCCGCTGCTGACTTTGACATATCAGTGGCTGTTTCAAGGGAAGGTGTATGAAATGGAAGAAGCTCCTCCCCATGTGGTGTACAATTTTGTCAGTAAGCTGGCGTTCATCAACACCTCTGCTCTGACAGACGAAGAGTACACCTCCATAAGTGGGACATACAGGCGAAAGATTTTCCATGAACATGAGACAGTACTCGTTGACGTGGTGGTGAATCTGTATGATGTTGTTGCAGGTATGTGTTCTTTTGTGTTGATGATAACATCAACAAATTTCAATCTCTTGATGCATGTCACTCATCGTAGAACAGTAATCTTGAAAGATGGGAAGTGACCTATTTGAAAAGATTATCACTAAACCAGACGTCCAGTTTCATTGTAAAGACGATCCAAAAGCAACGCAATTGAACAGACACTTTTATTGTTCTACTTCTGTGTTAGGTGGTGTTGACAGTAATTATCCATATAGTGACTGAATTTTTTTTAAGCTTAAATTTGATTTTTGTCATTATTATCCTATCTGTATTTATATCCATATACATCTGAGTCTGTATCTACATTCCTTTGTGCTTCTTGTATTAAAAGCTCACCTTGAGCTGAAGTTTCTCTTTGGTTGTCTATGTTCTTGTCTTTTAGTAAGAAAACGGAAAGAATGAAAAAATTGCTAGACTTTGTAAGATGTGTCAGCTTCCTGGATGAGTTAAAATATACTTGGCATTTATAACACATTTACATTTTGTCATTTTTTTCATTGTGATGTATAACATGATTTAAGCCATTTTACAATTTTTTTTCAAAACCAGACACAAGTCAAGCAGCAGTTGAAGTGCAGTACTGGATTATTGGTCTGTTTATTGGCATTCTGCTCATCATGATCATCGTTATCCTTATTTTTGTGATTTTCCGCCGGAAGATGTTAGAGGGAACTTACCCAGGTATGTAAAATTTTGATGATAGATAGTCCCAAACATTTGCCCAAAATGAGCAAATTGTCTGCATGCTTTTAAAGCCAATTTTCTGAGAGCTTATTACTGTGTTCAGAATTGGCTTCAAGATCTGTTAAAAGCATATCTGGCATTGATTTCCTTTTTGCTGCACATTTGTGAAAAGGAGGCTTTGTAAACAGGTTTCGTACGCGTCAGGGAAAACTGGAAAGTCAGTGAAAATCAAAAGAGCATTTTCCAGTCACTGGAAAGTCAGGGAATTTCAATATTTCGTTAAAAGTCATGGAAAGTCAGGGAATAAGCGATGTTCGGAAATAGAGAGTTACTAACAGGGTTCGCACAAGTCTTTGAAAACCTGGAAAGTCTTTGGATTTTGAGGGGGTGATTTCAAGTCTGTGAATGTCTTTGAAATTTAAGCTAAATTGCAAATTGTCTTTGAAAGTCTTTGAATTATACAGGCTGGAGAGCTCTCCGCGGATCCGCAGATTTCCGAGAACAGCAATCGGCGCTCCGAGGATAAAAAAAATTGTTTCGAGAAAAAAACAAAAATCCGAGTCTCTGACTAATCCAAAGGCCGATCCATGTTTTTGTTCCCCCCCCCACCAAGCACTAATGCGTTCAGTTTGATTGCCGCCTGCAGTACTGCTTTGGCTCAGCTACACGTGTGACTGGCATAACTTTTGCGTGCGCGATCAATTCCGCTATTTTCAACCCGCTCTGTTCCAAGCAGCGATTCTCTTTGTATCGGGTTGGTTCGACGGCAATGTCGTGTGTGTCACTGATAATCATGGTGATCCCTTCCTAGAAAAAGAGATTGTTAAATTTAAAACAAGGGAACTGGACCAAGCTAAGACAAGACAAAGACGAAGACAATCATGAATCAGACAATCTACATGTTTCGGGGCACGACCCCTTCATCAGGACGACACAAAAACAAAAAAAGAAGAAAAAGACTTAGCTTCAGTAGATGTGGCGCATCTACTGTCCAGCCCATGTGGCGCATGGGCCGGACAGTAGGAAAATGAGGTAATTTTCCTACTGTCCAGCCCATGCGCCACATCTACTGAAGCTAAGTCTTTTTCTTCTTTTATCGTTTTTGTGTCAATGTGTCGTCCTGATGAATGGGTAGTGCCCCGAAACATGTAGATTCTGATTGGCTTCGTCTTTGTCTTGTCTTAACTTGGTCCAGTTCCCTTGTTTTAAATTTAAATGTTGTCTAAAGTATGTTAAGTCTGGAAAATTGGACGTTTTGTCTCGAAAAAGTCAGGGAAAGTCGGAATTTGTTTTTGCCTTAGCAGTATGAACCCTGGACTAAAAGTGTGGCTTAAAGTTGCTGTAACGTCATACATTCACAAAACAAATCATAGGCAGATGGTCAGTTTTCAAAAGGGGGATAAACATCACAAATTTCCATTGTGTGTGTGTGTGTGTGCACACATTCAAGGGTAAAATAAAAGACACAAATTATGGCTTATGCGATAATTTTGAAGGTGAAGGGGTTGCTTCTTGTTTAATTTTGTTTCTGTTTTATATTTATGTGCAGACTTCTGATGAAGATAAATTCTGAAAACAATTTTGCTAACCTAAGGCATGCTGTATTATTCTGTTTTAAAACATGCCATTTTTACGGATGTGTTTATAATGCAGTTAGTATACCCATGAATGATTTTAGTGAAAATTAATGCATTGTGCATTTTACTTTGGCTTCAGTGGACAAGAAGGAAACTGCAGCAGGCTTACAACCCGAAAAAGAACTGTTGTCTTCAGGATTCCAAGATCTGTCAAGGGCGTAAGTATAAACATTCTTTGATCTGTTTCAGTATTTTTTTACATCGTGTTGTTTGTTTTATTAAGATGATATAAAAATTGCCTGTTAGCGTAAAGAATGATTCGATACATCTTCTAAAGTAAGAACAATAACAAATAACTGAGTGTGCAGTAATGTTTGAACTTGAAGAAGACATCAGACTCTTATTTCTGAAAATGTTCTTCCAAATTGCGTGTGATTTAAAACATATTCAGCTTGACACTGACTAAAGTGATTTGTAGCAGATGAAGAAAATCATTTATTCCATTTTTTCTTTTCAAATATTCTTGAAAAAATACAGCATAAAAATTTATGAAGAACTAAGTACTGTTGTGTTTCTTTCAAGTGAGTACGACAATTGTTTTGTCAGTGAGGACAGCGATGATCATTCAGAGAAGAAGCCACTTGGGAGCATTGACTTTGGTGACATCCCTACTGGAGAGGATGATGAAAGTTTCTCTGAGTATGGGGAGGAGGCCACGTGCTTTAATGAAGATGGCTCATTCATAGGCGTCTACACTCCTGATGGTAGTGTTGAGCAGAAACCATCTTCACCTTATCTGACGAAAGAGTCACACGTGTAAAATCGTGCCTTGGGAGCTTACATTGTGTGAGTCATGTTCAGTGTTGCTCCATTAACTTCTTCAAAGCAAGATCTGAAAAGACCTGGGAGCTGCCCGGATGTTCAAATTTCAGAATTCGCAGGCAGTGGTGATGTTGGTGGGATATAAACTCCACTTGTTTTTAGATTTTTAAAAAAAGTACTTCACCGTTGGTGTAAATAATGAATCAGCAGTCAACGGAAGCCTTGAATAAGTGAAAACTAACATCAAGCAGAGAATGTGCAGTGGCTCTTTCAAATCACACAGACAGAAAAGTAAATCTTGTTTCAGTTTTGTGTGAAGGTTGCAACATCACAAAGAATTGCAAACAAAGACTTATTTCAAGAAAGGAATGACTGAGCTTACCACGTTGTGGTACACAATAAGTATGCTTCAGATACAGAAATGTGCTCTTATAATTCCAGCTAAGATTTGAATCTCAGATGCATTTGGTTTGATTTGGTATGGTTTGGTTATTGGTTGCTTAATATCCCACCACAAACTGTACATATCGGGATGGTGGACTGTAAGGGGGATGGGATCCTATAACTAAGCTATGCACTGAAAGCACCACCAGACAGCTGCAGTAAGGGGGCCAGTGGTGACAGACAGTTTAGTGTGCAGTGACATGGCCAATGGAATTTGCACGATGTATAACTGCAGGAATGAATCCTTGACCACACCAGTATTCGAACCACCAACCTCTCACATACTAGTCTGCTGTTCTACCAACTGAGCTATCCAGGTTGCTGCTGAATGGAGAGCATGTTGGACAGAGGAACAGGTTATTTTGGACCCCCTTCTAGAAAACGTTTACTTCCATCTTGACTGCTGCACAGAGCAACACTTATTCGTATGAGTGTTTATTTTGTAATAAATTTTTAAGACCAATGTGTATATATTCATTAACAGCACAAAGAGTGGAAATGGTCAATGCAAAGTTCCATGCATGTGCTTGTGCCTTCAAGAGTTTCTTTGTACCACCCAGTGAAAATAACGCCAGTGGAAAGGGTCTTGTTAAAGAGTGCACTGAAGGCAACAAATTGGGCTTCGCAGAAAACTTGAAATGGTTTTTATGAATACATGTATTGAACCGAGTGGGATCAGAATGATACAAATAGCAGCATTGTCATGACTGCAGCATACACTTCATTCCTCACCTGTTTTCCCTAGTCCGTTTTCAAAATCACTTGAGCTGGACACAGAACTAGTGGTGTCAGCTCTTTCACTTTGTCCCAGACCAGGACTGTCGGCTAGCTTCATGAGGGCTACAATTGATGTTTTTTTGCTCATTATCAGAGCATCTTCTTTTCCATTTTGTAAAAATGGAATTGTATTTTTCATGGCCAGAGGTGTTGCAATTTATGATATGCTTTATACTAGGGAGCGATACTATTAACTCATTTTGAAGTTTTCCTACATGTTTGACCTCCACCAATGGATCCTGTATATTATCATGTTGTTGTTTGTTATCCTTGCTGCAAGTTCCTTGAAGTTATAGAAATCCTTAGTCGTGTTGATCTGACATTAACCTTAGGGTGGCCCAGGGAGGTGGTTGTTTATTTTGGGGATTGTTTGTTTTGTTGTTATGCCTGTTTTGGAGAGGGTTTTGGTGCATATTTACTCTGTGATTTCCCAGTTGTTGTCCATAATCACCATTTTAAAGAATGTGTTTAATTACAGGGAAGAGTTGAAGAAATGTGCCACAACATAGGTTTGTGCCAACAATATCTAGCATCGTTGTCAGCAGCTCTCGTTCTGTAGTAAAGTACAGCCTTTGTACAGCTGGACCAATAGATGGGCTGTGCAGCATGCACCAAACACTTGTCCAGATGTGATATTTGTTTACATGAAGATGTTAGCATGATTGAAAATCTGACAGCATTATATTTTGGTGCTTTGTACAGTTTCTCGAAGGAAAATATTGTGATCTGACAGGGTTTTTATGACCTTATTTTATTATTGGCATTCTGTGTTTCCAGTCTAAGACTTGCTGCTTGTATTCATAACCTTTCCCCCCCTTGCCCCAATTTGGCAATCTTTGCTAGGTTTTGGGTACATGTATTGTTTACTTGAAACTTGCCAAAATCAAACTGGTCACCTTTTATTTTTATTGATGGTATATAGATGAAATTACAATGTGCCTGAACTGCCAGACTGCTGGTATTGAGACCATGCCCTCTTGAGAATTTAGATTTTATTCAACTCAGGAGTGGCCTTGTGTGATTTATAAACTTTGTGAAGTGTTTTATTTGTACTGTGAATATTATTTGTATGGAACAGTGTTACAGTGTGCATGTATATAATAAATATACACACGAGGACTGCATCAAGTTAATCAGACAGTCTTGTAGTTGTTGCTTTTGATAGAGTAAAAGATTAAATGCTTTATGTTTTTGATTTTTCTTCTCCAGAACTAAACTTTGACAATATTTGTGCTGGGTTCTTTAAACTTTGCCAGGCATTCCAAACATACTGTCATTCTCCCATTATTACAAATGAGTATCAATAACCACAAAAAATATATCAAATATGAATTTTTTTTATCATATTATTTCATCTCCATCATCACGCTCAGATGACAATACCTGAGGCTTTGCGAACGACCCGCTGCATCCAGAGGGAAAGCAGTGCAGATCTCTGTGTGTAGTTCCCGTGATCTTGGAGCACGTTCACGATCCTAATCAGACTATTCCCATCACCAATGGACAGATTGCCAAACCAGCAAACAAAAGAAAAAGTCAAAGCACTTTCAGTAAAAGATTTGCAAAACAGCAAAGACTTGTGCTGTCAACAGGAAAGGATCAGAGTTTCCGCATTAGGTAGAGTGGTTGCTGGCTAATGACTCAGCAGTTCAAAATGTGTTTTTCTGTGCCCCTCCCTGGTCTGAAGCCGGCTTGTTCCTCTTCCAGTACTTCTGCTTTCTGGTCTTTCAGTCTGTTGAGTATGATTTTGGGTATGACTACGCTGTTAAGGTTTATTGTCCTTCTGGCATTCGCAGCCGTCACCCTTCTTAGGAACAAATCTCCTCCTCCGCTTCCTCTTAGATTATAGGCAATGTCTCTGGTATTTGTTGGCTATGTTGCTGTAAAGCAGGCTAGAATCGGGCTTGACCTGGAAGTCGTGCAGCCCATTTGCAGTATTCAGTTTAGGACTGCCAAACTTTCTCCTTCCTCGTTACAAGAAAATGCTAGACCTGTCCTGCTTGGGTCAGGTGAGCTTCTTGAGGGTATCTATGCAAGTCTACTGTTGCTCTCTAGTTTTGTCTTAAAATGTCTTTTATGCTTACCTTAACACTTCTACATTTGTGACTGACCATCATAAAACCAACAGGTAGCTAGCCTTTCAGTTCTACAACCAAGGTGAAGTTTGTGGGGGTGGGGGGTGAAGTTAGGTTGTGGTCACATTTTTAGCTGGGATCATGTGTTCTACAGACATTCATTATCGTGATGATAAATGGATTAACATTTTTCCCCATTAATCCATGCTATGTTCCAGCGTACAGTAGAACTTGGAAGCCTTTTTTCCCAAAATAGCTTCCAGTTTCGCATGCAGCTGACCACAGCCCTCTGACTTCCCTGTGTGATGCTGGTTGATATTTTCAGCAAACACTGTAGGTTGATTCCGAACTTAATGTCAACTTGGATCACCTCAAGTGCTGGTTACTCAGAGCACCTCAAGTGCAGGTTACTCAGAGCACCTCAAGTGCAGGTTACTCAGAGCACCTCAAGTGCAGGTTACTCAGAGCACCTCAAGTGCAGGTTGAGACTGGTTTATGTGCTATATGGTCATTCTGCACAATTACAAATCTGAACAAGATATTTAGCCATCTTCCCGTTCTGAGCAAGAAAATCCGCTCACCTGATCATTCCGCACCTAGTCATTGAAATCGTTAATTACATTTGTAATGGATGTGAATCTCTTTGGTATGGCAAAAACACCTTGAGTTCTTC
>SMGT01016068.1:89841-109715 GCA_004794575.1 Lanistes nyassanus
AAGAACACAAGTGTGAAGAAATTAATACTCTTGTCTGAGTATACCTGAAACGTCAACTTACGTCTGCAAGTAAAGAGAGATTGAATGGTTACATTGACGAAACGTGGAAATATTGGCTTGCTGTGAAAAGAACTGTAGTTAAACATTCGTCAACCATTACTGGACCAGTGGGTCGTATCATCGCCCGTTTAGGTATCATCGCCATTCCTTAAGTTCACCGCTGAGTTCAGTATCATCGCCGTCTTCATATGATCGCCAGCTTCAACAACACCGCCCGTCTTCAATTCACCGCCGTCTTCAGTATCCTCGCTTGTCTTCCAGATCATTACCATTCTCCACATATCGTGGTAGAAGTCTTCGACTCTGATCTACAAGAACTTGTCTGACGCTATCAAAGCGTGAATTGTGAGTGAACCGTGGACACTAGAGTTGTTGCATTTTGTTCGTGTGGAACTGTAAGGAACAGAACTCATTTATCGACCGAATACCTTCTTTTGGATTGCGTGACTGTGTATCTAATTAGTGCGTGTGGAATCATTACATCAACGTAAGTCTTTTTGAACTCATTTATAATAATTTCGTATTGTTTGGAAGTAAAAGGTGGAAATAGATCCACGCTTGTATTTCTTTCGAATTGATTGAGGCGTCTAATAAATTTCGAACACGAACACGTATTCAGACAAACACACACTATCAAAAGCTAAATTAAAGAGAGGAAAGTTTTGTTGGTTAATCCGGTTTCTGACACATATCATGTTATCAGAAACATAGCAAACACATGCATCTACAACCAGATAGTATCATGTGCTTTGTGCAATATAATATCTTCCTTGTTCAACTGGCTTTCAATGGCATCGTCAAACAAAGAAAAGAATGTTGTGGGTGTTGTTATTCTTAAGCAGCAGCTATCTGGTAGGAAATGCTCAAACAGTGCGGGGGCCTGGATAGAACTGCGGACTAGAAGGTGGAAGAGTACTGGTTCGAATCCCGAGTGTGGCAAAGGATTATTTCCTGGAGCTGCTCACTGCGCAAACTCCGTTCGGCCATCTCCCCGCACATTAAACTGACTGGTCGCACTGACCATCGTATTGAAGCCATCAGTCTAGTGGTTCTTTCAGTGCATAGCTTAGTAATAGGTCCTCATCCCTCTATAGTCCACTGTCCTGATATGCACCGACTTTGCGGCGGGACGTTAAGGATCCAATAGCCAACCAACCAAAACGGTGCACATTTTATTTGCACAGCTTGGTCAAAGGAGCTTCTACTTCATCATGCAGACTTCATTAGACATGACTGTGAAAATATTGTGTCCTTAGTCATTTGTAAATAAAAGTCGCCCACGTTTCAGTAGATGACAATTAAAAAAAAAGAAAACCCCAAGCAGTAACACTTACTCTAATCCGAAGTCCACAAAAAATGAAGGAAAAAAATGTTTGGATTGAAAAAGAAAGAGAACATGAAAGAATGAACATGCAGCTGTGGGTTAGCTCTGTACACAAAGCAACTTCTTTATTTCATCTGCTGTCAAGCATACAGATGTCTTCTGATACAGACATAGTTAAAAGTACAGACGCTTGACACAATTTTACCAGTGCAGCATTAAGTAATTTATGACTTTCTTCTATCTCCCTGTGGCTGACAACAGAAATCTTGAGAGACTGTTGATTCCTGCGGACTGAATCTGGTGCTCTGTGCAGCGTACAGTGTTTCCTTTGCATGCTGCATTGGGATATTGAAATATTTTAGACTTTGTCATGGACTCCGGACGTTGAACAAATTGGACTGACAGTAATGACGCTTCACATGTATTTGCAGGTACAAGTGGCTGTGGAATAACAACGAAATAAACAGTCAGTTCATCAGCTTCGAGGCAAAAACGGGAGTGTTAACAATTCCTAGTCTGAGTACAAGAGAAGAAGGCTTGTTTGTGTGTCAAGCCAAAAACACCTTTAATAACGGACTGACAGCCACAGCTGTTTCTGTAATACAGGAAATCCGAGTTGCACGTAAGTACAGCTGGTGCAGTATACGACAACCGGCCGAAATCTTCCAGAGTGCAGACCCTTGAGACATTATACAGAACATAACATATTTCGTGAATGGGAAGTTGTCCAAATCTGATGCAAGCACCTTATGTGTGATGCTTAGGCTAAACATTTACAGGAGAATAATGTGCAGCTAAGCCATCCTGTATTTATAGCCCCATTTTACTGCTCACGTGTAGCCACAATTTTACAGTTCGGTGAAGGGCTCCGAACACGTTGCAATTTTTACCATATATGGAAGCTGAAATGTTGACAGAAAATGTTGCAGGGGAACATTTTATGCCGATGGCATGCTGGGCTAAAATCTTGTAATGGGCTTAAAATGTTGCAGGTGTTAAGCAAATCAGAAAGAAATCGGGCTATCCTTATCCAGTGCGGAGTAGTCTAGTTCGGAGCGATAATGGAAGGCCTTAGGCTGTCGGTAAACTGGTCAGAAAAACTTACATTTCAACTGATAGAGCACTGTCGTTGTTTAGCTTTTCAGACAGCTGCTTTTTTGCTTCTGTTGCCTAAGTTCCTTAGCAGGTATCCTTCTAAAGTAGAAAAGTGTTGTTTGACTTCATTAGCCGATATTAATCAAACGAAAGATGAAGAACATTTGTCTCGCTGGAAGCCCGAATTGTGAATTCACACTTTTAAAAACAGGTAAAAACCTAGAAAAGGGCAAAGTGCGTCATATTTTTTCGTTACGTCATTTCAACCTACACATTATCACATGCTTCAAAGGGTCTTAAGATATCTTTTGAATATTGAAAGTTTACTGAAAGACAAAAATATGATCTTTTCAGGCAAAAGGACAGAATAAACGTTAACAATTTTGTTTATATATTGACAACAAAAACTTGATGTTGTTCGAGACATTTTTTTAAAACCTAGGCTTACACTTTTCAAGATAGCACAGAAAAACCTCGGTCCTGAGCCATTCGAACTATCCACAGGTGTGGCCCGTCGTTTTGGTATCCGCCCGCCTCAAGGTCGCAGAGTCTGTGTTGGTGGTAACCCTGAAGATTTTAGTTTTCTGTAGAGGTTGAGGCCCAAGTGAACAGAATTGACTGCAACGATGTTGGTCCTGCATCTGTTGCTGTTTGTGGAAGATAAGGGCCAGGACGAATTAAGGTCATCTAGTTGTGTCATTTTTCACTTGTGCTGTAGATGTCATTATCCAGTCAATGGCCAAGAGGAGCAACACAGATAAGAGTAAACAAGAATTACCTCACTCCAGTCTGTAACTTAACAACAGACAGTCAAGTTCAAAATTGTCAAACTTGTCAAACGTAAAAAGTTGATAGTTGAAACTGTTGAACGTTTTTATGACAAAAATGTACCCATTGGTTACAGGGATTTAAAAATTATCTTTTGATTTTTGCATTTTATTAGCACTGATTCTAGAGACATTATGTAATATTATGCCGAGCGGCCCCGTGAAAGAGCATGCAGTATTATGTAGGGCCGGTTATCGGCACCACGAATACAGAAGTCCACACACATTTGGTTTGTAATCCAAAATGTTTTTATTTGTCATATCCCGAGCAACTGTCTCCATGTCGCCAGCACTGTAACTCCGGCCAGTCCATCGTCCACAACGCACAAAAGCCCAAAAAGCCAAAACCAGCCCCCGCCCTGGTCGTGCCAGCCTCTTTATACTCCCTAAACTAAGGACTAAGGGTCAGGTTCCCATGGGCAACTGGACCCTCCTGACTGCTACAGTTTGGGTTATGCTGTCAATGTACTTGTGTGACTGAGTGCCAGTAGCTTAAAGTGGTGTGTCTGACCTGTCATGCATGCCCACACTAGGCAGTCTGTTTGAGTGCATTGCAGGTGAATTCCCAGCCCTGTCAAATATAGGATGTTCTATACTTATGTGTCCTGCGTCTATCCCCTAAATACCATACATATAATATACTGCTTATATCGCATATTGTTATAATTACTAATGTCAGGTTTTACTAAAAGCTTCAGTCAGTGGCATGCATATATCATTGTCAGAAAACTAAATAAAAAACGTGTCTTTGCTGGTCGATTATTTTTTTACCTGTTTCTTCGTTTATTATTCCAGGTGTGGGAGATTTTGTGAGACGACCTGTTGAGAATTATAGCGGCAAGGAGGGCGACTACATAATGATTCCTTGTGACAGAGATCTTCCACTTTCCTACGGCCCCATCACATTCAAGTGGTACAGAATTGAAGGAACAACTAATAATGAAATACGTGAAGATGATGCACGCATTACCATTGATCAAGCAGGCAAGTCAGCCTTTGAAAACATTGAAAAGTATTGTTTTCTATATTATCCTTTGTCCATAGCTAGACTTCCCTTCCATTTTCGTTTTCTTTCTTGAACAGACTGGATTAGAACTGCAGTTACACTTTGCCTGTACCACTAGAAAAAGTATTGGGGGGAGGGGGGACTGACTGTAAAAGCTATTCATTAGAAAGCTAGATTCTTTCGTAACTTATCCTCGGAGATACTGACCAGCAACCAAACCTTAGTTTGTTTTCATTTTCTAAAACTAGTTACAGTTTCATCTTTGCACTTAAGGAGGCCTGTACTTTATTGGTTGTTAGTCAATGTGCGGTCTTATTGTAGGAGAAACACAATATCGTTGTGATATCTAACGCATCTTCTTTTATGGGACTGCCACGCACATCTGGGCAGTCATTTAGCGCCGAGTCATGTACCACCTGAGCATGGCAGGGGGAGATCACCCACGGCACGATCGACGTTTATTGATATTGGCGATGGGGTGGGAATGGGCAGCCTCCTGTGGTAGAATATAAATAGTTATGTACAGGATGATCTGAAAACTGAGCTTGTAAGCCAGGCCAGAGAGGTGTTAAAATGTGGAATTTGTGACTCAAGTGTTACAAGTTGTGATTGCAGCCAAAGGTGACTGACTTCAAGGAAGATTAATTGTGCTCCTTAAAGTAATAATTGTGGTGTGTTGCCACGGTCCCTAAAGACTAATTGCGGTGTGTTGCCACTTTGCACAAGGTTTAAATGTGATGTATTATCCCGCGGCTTAGGAACATTTATTTTCTTTTATATCGCTACAATTGTACTAGACAGTGTGAGCAGGTTACATTGTTGTGTCTGACCATGGCGTACAAAACAGATCGAGTCAGTTACTGGGACCACCACGTCAAGACAGGCAGTGTCCAGTTGGAATACGTTCCTGCAGGAAGAAGCTATCAGGGACGCGACATTGATTTTCACACCTTGACAAGGGGACATCAAACTCCAACCAATGGAAAAGCAAGGAAAATACCTTATAAGCACTAAGGATAGTTAAATCAACGAGGGGCAAAGCGTATTATAGCTCTATGGAACTTTTTTGCAGTTGTCGTGTATGGCCGAGTTGTAAAAGCGGAGGCTTTAAGTTGATAGGAAGGTGGTTCCATTCTCGTGCTTTTCATTTTCTCTCTTCCCTTTTTTTTAAAAGAAATATTTTTTCCTGGGTGGGGTTAGGAGAGGGGGTAGGAGTGAAGTAGGTGTGGGGTTAGAGTTTCGGCACCGAATTCCTTGCAAATAATTTTTCATCCGGCACTTGAAAGTGTGCTAATAATGATGAGAAATGTTTTGATTGTCCATTGAGCGCATGAGATCCCGCATAATGATATTGATATTGATATTGATATTAATATTGATATACGGTTCTCGCGTATTGATACAATGTTAGTAAACTTTCTCTTCTTTGTTCATTCCTTAGTTTAGCCTTGAACTGCATTTTGAGTTTGAGATCCAAATGATAGGTTGTTGTAAGCAGCAGAAAGCCGCTGGGTGTTATGTCAGTAAGGAATGCAAGTTTTATTTGTAGCCCTTCAATATGCAAACCTGGGCTGGTTTTCAGAGGCGTTCGTAGCTGCTTTTCCGGTCATAAGGGTGGTCGTACGGCCCGTTCGCGCAGTGTGTTTTATGTATACCTTTACAAACGAACAGGATATAACAACGCTTATGCAAGCCAGCGCTGGTTGTTACAGATGAGTTCAATTAAAATGTGGTCACAGTTTTTCTATTAGATGGAAACTTTAAGTTTTTCTTTAAAAAAGTCATAAAAGCCTAACTCATAAAAGTCCTTGATTCGGCCATATTTTGGAATATTTCATTGTTTGAGCTCATGTTTCATGCGACCAGTTTTCTAGGCAATATGTTTAGTTGACACAAGCACAGCTGAAAGAGTCTTTGTGAACAGCTGCTGTGATTTAGATTATTTTCTAAGGTGTTAAATGCTATATAGATTGTATTGGATATTGCCTTGAGGGTCTAGAAAGAATTTGCATTCCAAGTTGAATTAGGATACCTTTTTATTTATAGAAAAAGTGTGCATGCATAAAACTTGAAAACTGTGCATCCACTGTTTCTCTGTTTTGTTTCAGGCAATATTCATTTTTCCTATCTGACCAAGCTAGATGAGGCAGTTGGAACTACGACATATAAATGTGCTTTGTCCAGCAAATCAGTCATTCTCACCAAGCTCGGCAACGCCAACACTCTTAGTGTCACTGCTGTTAGTCCAAGTAAGACGGCATTGTTTGTATATTTTTTTTTACCTTCAACCTGTATGTGTTTGCACTTACACACAGATGAGAAATGTGTAGGTGGACAACCAAACGCATGGCAACGCCAACACCCTGAATGTCACTGCTGTTAGTCCAAGTAAGACAGTACTGTTTGTATATTTACCTTTAAGCTGTATATGTGTGCACTTACACAGCGACAATGAGTGTGTAGGAAGACAGCCTACAGGCTGTAGGCTGTGGGGCTGTTGTTGATAACTAGCACACTGACTAAAGTCTGAGGGAAAATCATCTTGCATGTTTTGGCAAAAATCAGCAACTGATTGTGGTCTGGGTGGTGAATGGTATGGGCAGCTTGTTTTCCCGGTGACCAAGTGAAGTAATCCTGCTCCTTCCCCCCCCCCCATCACATTGTTTGTTTTGGGAGGGGATTAACTCAGGTTGGTGAACCCATGTGCTGTCCTTCAAGTTCTTATATTGCCACCAGTGTAATTTTTTTCTCGCTGTTAAGGCACTTATGTCACTTCTTAGTTAATCGTAGTTTGAATAAAATCTTTGGCAAGATTGAAAAAAGCAGACATGCATTAGTAGCATGCTTTCCATCAGCTCGCTTCGTTTTAGCATATAGACTAAAATAGTTACGAGAGAAAAACAGGTGACTGCGGCTTGGGGATTATTAAGGTAACAACAAAGAGAACTTGGCCAAGCGAGACTTAAACAAGAAGTCGACGGTTCGGGACATGACCCCTTCTTTAGGACGACACAAACAGATAATAACAAATAAGAAATAACAAATAAAATAGTCACTTTAGCTGACACAGACGCTGGTCATCCACGGTCGGTGGACAGGAAGAAAGCGTGGAGAAGAGAGACAGTACGTGGGAAGTAGAGCCTACGTGCTAAACCACCAGTGAGTGGCTAGGAGGACTACAACCAATAGAATGGCGTGTCCTAGGGGGTTTGTGAAAGGGGAGAGGGGGTAGAGGGTAAGGGAAAAGAGGTGTGTGGGGGAGTGGGGGTGGGGGTGGTTCCACAGAGAAGCAGGAGAGGGGAAAGGGGAGAGAATAAGTGGACAGAGGAGATGATACTGTTTGAAGTTCAGTCCTGTGTGGGACATGGTACCTAAAATAGAAACCCATTTGTGTTAAACATGTATAAGAATTTAAATGTAAAATGAAAAGATTTCTTTACCTGGTGTAAACAGGAAGAAACTTCACATTTTTTTTCAGTCCCACCGACTGCACCAAAGCTTCAGTTTACCACCTCAGCCACATTCCTCACTGCTGAAGTTGGAAAGAATGCCACCCTGGAGTGTGTCTTCAGTGGATAGTAAGTTCTTGCACACATTACTCTTCAGCTTCAAAAATACAAGTCGTGTACTGTTTTACATAGTATGGACTATACATTTGTTGTGTACTTTGTGCAGACGGGGATAAATTGAAGAAAATTATCACGCTTTTTATATGGTATATTTGAATGTGCCAATAAAGACTTGGAGATTGAAAGTTAACATATATTAATTTACCAGGTCTGACATTAATTCTTTTTTCAGTTGGGTAGGGTCATTATCATCATCATTGTTCACCGCTTTTTATCCCTACTAGGACATAGTCTGCCTTTGAAAGTCTCCCAGGCATCTCGGTCCTCATCCAGTCTCTCTAGCTGTCCCCAGCTGCAGCCTATCCTCTTGATATCTGCTGACTTGATTTCTTGCCCAACCCCGTCTCGTTTCCCCTGCGGGTTTCACGTGAGGGCTTCTCTTGTGGTGCTAGAAACTGGTTACTGGAGGTTGTGTCCGATCCATGTCCAGCATCTTTAATGGATCCGATCTGCACCCACAGTTCTTGCCGCCAATGGTATCTTCAGTATCTTTCTCAGACCCACTTTGCATTTACACCAGTGCATTGCCTTCCAGTATGATAGAGGCTGGGATTGTGATGGTGACCTTGAAGATCTTTTGTTTTCGCTCTGTGGACGTTGAGGTCCAGACAAGCAGTATGGCTGAAACGATGTTGGTCTTTCCCTGCATCCTGCCTGAGTATGGGAGGGAGGGCTAGGTTAGCAGCGAAGTCGAGGTCATCTAGATGTGTCCAAAATGACCATGGGTGCTATTCCACTTCTGTGCGGTAGATGTTTTCATGATCTAGTCTGTGGACCGTAAGAACAAGAAAAGTAACATTAAACAGCCGTGCCTCACGCTGGTCTGAGCTGAGGGCCATTATTATACCACTCTGCACGCATTCCCTCACAGGAGTTCTGGATCGTGTTGGTAATCCCAGAAACAGTTTCTGTCCAAGTTGTCAAATGCCTTCTTATGTTCAATGAAATTAACAGTAACAAGTTCCACTCCATGGACTGTATCTAGGGTAGGGTACCATAAATTTACTTGCCCGAAGGTGAATGTATTCATTCCAACCAATCTCTTTAGTTTGAAAATGTTGAATAATGATTGTCTGGTCAGGTAAGTTATTGTAGTCCTATTTTCCTGACTTCTAAATTTAGCTGCCCCAGGTGATCAGGCAACGGTAATTGTCGAGCCTCTTGTAGACTGATGCGCAAAGCTATTAATAACAACACTGTGCTGCTAGTTTACTTTTGATAAAAGTCAGGGACTGTAAATCACCAGACCTTTTTTTCTTAACACTTTAGTGTTACTCGTTACGTCCCATCTGAGACAGTACCCACCACCACGTGGTATGACCAAGATGGACGTGCCATTGTCAAAGGAGGTCGTTATGACATCATCAAGAAAGGCCATGTTCTTGTGATTGTGAACGTGACAGAAGATGATGAAAAGGTCTACAAATGCATAGGAACAAACTCACTGGGCAGAGCTGAAGGGACTCTGTCTCTCAATGTCACATGTAAGCTGCTTTGAGATAGATTAATTAAATACGTTTTTGTTCTGACTTTTGTTGGACTTGAATGAGCAAAATCTGTTTCTAGATTTTCAAGCCAGTAAATTAGTTTTTCATGTAGCTTGTTTACTTTTTTTGGAAAGGGTTTTCTTAACTTATATCTGCAAGTTTTTAGATGGTTCATTTGTTGTGTAAGATTTGCTCTCAGAAAATGTTGGATGCGCTGTGTTTAGAAGTTACTAAACGTAATTCATGCAGCTGCTTATCTCAAGGAATGGATATAGTAAAAAAAAAATGATTCTGTTTAATTATTTCTGTTTATGTGCATTTCTTTTCTGTGGATTACAGAATCATCTCAGTGTTCTGCTGTTTGTGCAGCACGCCCTATCTGGGTACACCCTCTTGAATCAGTGACAGCCGTACAAGGAAAGGATGGCGTGTTCACTTGCATCACCCGATCTGCGAAAGGTGAACAGAGACCCAATCAACCAATCTGGTCTAAGAATGGAAATCAAATGGACTCCAGCTTTGGTGAGTGAAGGGTTTGTGGTTTAGGTTGGAGCATTAAGCAGTTCTATATTGAATGGCACCAAACACCTCCACTAGACAAAAGAGTTTGCATAATTGTGCTGGTGGAATTAATAGAAGAAAAAGATGCATGAGGTCTTTCGAGGAATTATGCATACATATGGCCCTTGAACTTTTGGAGGTGAGCGAACTTCCGGCCTTGCCAGCCGACTCTTTGTTGTGTGTAACGTAGCCACACTATGTCAGCCCTTACTACGAAGAAATCGCGTCGAATCTGTTGCGTACCTCAGTATACTGTAATGTTACAAGTGCCCAACTTTGTCTTCCATGGATTTCTCCAAATATGAATAAATCAAGAAGCTGTACGTGGCGCGTGAAATTTCGCAGAGACGAAGTATCCCTCTTTCAAATGAGTAGCGCCGACTTCGAGAGTTTGCTGTGCCACGAGATCCCGATGCAGTCATTTTAATCGTATTTACTTCCATTGCAATATCCATCTAGTAATCAGAAGTAATAATATAATTATCTTTTTCTTAAAATTTTGTGAAACAAACGCACAAGAACCACGTGCATCCCAGTTTGAGTGATCACTACGAGCCGTTAACTGTCAATGCTGCGTATTCGGTAATGCCGAAATTCAATCCCAGCGCTTGTTATTATATATCATTTATCAAGTAATAACAATGCAATTACTCAGAAAATTAAATGAAAACAAAAAAGTTATGATCTGCTATAATTTTCTAGTTATTGTCTTTCCCTATTGAGAAGTGAAAAATGATAATGACACACATCTAGATGTCACACACCATTCGGTGGCTCCACCTTACACTCACCAAGCGACCAGGGGCGTGTGGGGCGTGTTCGTCTTGCGTACGACTCCTCACAAACACAAACACAAGATAGCGCGACGATGTAGTTTTCCTAAAACGGATCCGGCCTTATTAACTAAACTACACGCTCGCACACGCTCTCTGGCGGCTTCCAACTAACTCCCACAGATCACACCGTGTGTACACAAACTATATTACTAACATCACGACTCTGCTCGTTCTCATCTATCGAAAATATCACAATACTAATCGATCCCGGTTCCTCTCCTCATGTTTTACCTAAAAAGTCAATTCTACACAAATGATCATCTCCTGAGTCAATCTTTCGAGTCGCTTACTGTTCTTAAAGTATCTGGTCTACCTCTATTGGTGACTCAGACGGGAGCCTGGCCTTCTACTACTCTCTAACATTTCCTGGCCGCTGAAGGCAGCGGCTTCTTCCACCCTGATCTTCGACTGTGCAGCTGCAGCAGAGGTGCACGTAGAGGGCAGCCATGTGGCTCACCCTTCACTGTGCCCCTCAGTCTTCTGGTCTGGTACATCCTGCCTTGGGCTTTCGTGGTCAAAACTAAGACCTATGGCCAAGCAAGCATAACCCTAAGGGCTGGGCGTAAGCCTGAGCAAGCGTCTCCCGTCTGTGTTTTCCTCCCTCCTTTCCCTTTCTTCCTTTTTTTCAGAGTCCGAGTTCCCCCTTTTTATTTCTCACTCTTGCAGCGCCCTCTACATCACAGGATCTATCCCCCCTCACGTGCCCCTACCCTCGCTGGCGGCATCATGTGCGTATCCAACTTATGACCTGTTGACAGGCGCTAGTTACAATGTTTAGGTTTTGTCGAGTTCCTGAGTTCACCGACCGGTCATTGTTGATGCAGCCGTGCTTGGCTGTCATCATGCTGTCTCCCTAATGAGATTAACGTCAATGACACTTCGGCGGGGAAAGTTGGTTACCCCCCCCCCCCAGTACATGTGTCGTTCCCTGTGTGAGAACAACATTCCTTTTTGTACGGAGCAGGCTACCCCCCAGTCCATGAGTCACCAACAGGTTTATTGACTAAGTAAACAATGCTGGTCTTAAACGCGCCAGCTCTCATTTTGTTATATCAGTTCTCCGACCTAACGGATATGTAATAAAGAACAAATGAGGACCGAGGGCTTAAATTATCGAAAGATAACTCCAACAAAGATACTGGCAGCGCTCAAACATTGCCGTATGCAGAAGCATGTGAGCAAGGGAGCTTACCGTACCCAAACACGTAGCAAAGAGAGGGCCGAAAGAAAGGAACTTGGCAGATCCTCAAAAAAATCTGCCATCCCTTTCTTTACAACAGCGCTAGTCTTCACACAGCTAGCCCTCGCTACACAACGTGTGCATACAGAGAATCCATATTAGTGAGCGGGCTGACTATTTTTTTAAGAATCTGCCAAGTTCCTTTCTTTCGGCCCTCTCTTTGCTACGTGTTTGGGTACGGTAAGCTCCCTTGCTCACATGCGTCTGCATACGGCTATGTTTGAGCGCTGCCAGTACCTTTGTTGAAGTTACCTAACGGATATGTCCTTTACAATAATCACGTTATATTATGAGGATGTCACATCGACATACCCGGTAATCTCTATGTCTCAGACTTTAAAGGCACAAAGCCTCTCTGGTCCCACATCCAGAAAAGTCAACAACTTAAACCAGCTCCAGCTCGATCGCTATTTATAGCGTCTATCCACACAGGTCACATATCGTTGCGCCACTCTCCTGGGACGCGCTACAGTAATGTAAAAAGTCCGTAGCCGTGGAAATCACTACTTTCTCCGTCAATCCTCAAATTTCTTTAAGGGGCGGCACAGCCTAGATATCAGGTATCACCACAGAGACAATCACACTAGATATCTCTGACTTTGGGGAATCCGTCTCCTCCACACTTCGAAGGTTGCCCCAGCTGAATCTGAACACATTGCACGTGCAGTGACGTTGCAGCTGCCTTGTCACAATCTCTAGCTACCCAAACATGTTCCATCACTCGGGTTTCACACTTCACCAGGAGGCGCTAGCTTTAACTAACCTCGAAAACACACAGAAAGAAAAACGCTAGGCGCACACATTAGTATAGTATTCAGAGCTCGTGCAAAATAAACATGGGTTACAAAATAGAAAAAACGCCCGTGGAGTGGTTTGGCCTACCTCCCGTCTTGGCAGAAGGGTTTACACACAAAACCCAGGCCGATTCTCCTTCGGTCTCCCAGTGCAGATGAAGGGTTCTGCTTCGGTGTCTTGGCACTCCTAATACAACTCGATCCGTCGCTTTCTCTCTACGCCACTGTCCTTCATGCTGTCTGCAACGTTCTCTCATCGTCGACAGTCCACTAACTTTCAAACTGAATGCGTCTTCCCCAAACACGCGGGTTGACCGACGTCCAGCGTTCTAAATTTAGCGCTTCGTCATCGCTCAGGGTAGTCGAACTAGCGTACTCACTAACGCGTCTGTAGTTACATGGCACGTTTCCGTGACACTAGATCTACCCGTCTCCAGTGTAAAGCACTAATTCTAGTAATTGCCAAAATTTATACAGGATATTGGTGAGGGGGGGTGTGGGATGGGGGCGTATTTGTTGCTTAACGTCCAGCCTCGGAAGCGGACGACTTAACCACTAGACCACCGAGGCGGTCGCCAAAATTTATACAGTAAAACAGCATTATGAAGTAGAAAGGAAAATAAAAATAGGCATCTATGTCTTTGTCCTGCCTTAAATTTTTTAAAAGTGAGCTGTTGCACGGCAACGATCGTCGTAAAGATCTGGTGCTACTGCATCATGCGCAAAAAAGTTATAAGTAGCTATAAGTTGATTGAGTAGCATACGAGACATAATTGAATTCGAAAAACACTAATTTATTTTGAAATGCGCCAAACCAAACTACCAAGTTTGTTCGCACGCATTCGCACAATGTGACGGATAGTACATAGATAAGACACAGATCTCTCCCCCTCCCCCTTTCGCAAATGCACCAGCAGAAGAACACAGATCCCCAGTCCACATACGCTCACATAAATACAATCATGCACGTGCAGTGTGCGCACAGGCCCTGGTACTCGCTACAAGTCACCTATTTAGAATTCAATTCTCGAAATGAGCAAACCACTACAGACGTTAGTACGCTGTGTAGTCTCTCAGTTCAGCCACACCTAAATCAAAATTCTTCCCTGCTAAATTCAGCCGCCTCGTTTTCACCGTGTAATAGCTTCTCGGTCTTTATATTGTTACATATACGTTTGTATGACAGTCCAAAAACACGTTGTACCGAAAACAAAAGAATTGTCTTCGGAAAGGATACGGGTTTCCTTGTGTTCACCGATGTGAATTATCAGTACGGTAGAATTCATAACCCGGTAAATAACGTGTGCGTGTAGATACTTAGAGCGTAGCTGGGATGAATATATGAGAGTGCGAGTGATTGTTCTACATATGTCAGTAGATGTATATTGGAGCATCATTCGTTGTTTAGTGAAACATCTAGATTGTAATTGTTAAATAAATAGCATAGCATTTATCGCTGCCCTCTTTTTATTAAGCTGTGCGGGTGACAAGCAAGGTGGTGGGGGCTTGAGCCAGTTTGGAAATTGATGAAATTAGGCAGCGATCGCATTGTTAGCTTCCCCCTTCTTGACACATTTTTATGTGCTTGTAACTCTAGTTAACGAGCAGGCTAGTGAAACACATAAGCGCAATACCCCTAGACACATGACGGAGAAATACCACAACAGTGTCCTAAGAAAAGGTGGAACTAGAACCACACTTTGTGTTTGTCTGCGAGTTGCTGGGTGTCTTAGAAATTCGAACACGAACAAGCACGATGAACAAAAACGTTTCCATTAAATTAAAGAGTGATTTTTTGACAAATATAGAAATCAGCACCTGTTAAATTGTTACGATCTCGCATCCTAATTTTAAGGTGTACGGCACTTGTGGAGATGGGATGGGGGGTGTTTCTTATTTTTACACAATAAACTTCTGGGTGTAATATTTGCCTGGCCCCGTATGCATGCTAATTTATTTTGTACCATACCAGCAGATTTTCTTCTGTCTTCTAAGCGCTGTGTTGGGGAAATGGAAATAAGCGATTCGCTTCTTTGACGACCCAATAACTTAAAATTATTACTGAATAATGAGGGACAAATAGACTATTAGGTTTTCATGCATGGGAAATTTAAGGAACGTATTCCAGAATATCCCCTATGACAGAAATAAGTTAGATGTTCGTTTGTCTTACAGGGCCTGATTACATTTTGGTTGCAATGCAATTTTTAAAATAAAAAAAAGATCTCGACTAACTTTTATAATTATTAATGCAGATCCCAACAAATACCAGTTTAATGAGAACAGAACGATCCTGACAGTCAAGCATGTGAACAAGGACAGAGACATTGCCTGTTACCAGTGCAACGTGGCCAACAGTGTTGGCATGACTCAGGGTGATGGATGTCTCAATGTTGTTGGTGAGCTGCTTTATTTTGAAATGTAGCGTTGTAGTTTTGATTTGAGACCACAGGATTGAGTGTGGAAGGTTCAGCAGTGAAAGAGAAAATGTACAAGTGATGCAGATAGTTCACCCAGAGAAGCACACAGAATTATATATATATAAACTTATTAGCAAAGTGGTTTGGAGTTTCTCTCTCTCTCTTTTTGTTCTCTATATCTTATCCTCAATTGCCCCTGCTTTCCTGAGCCTGTCCATAGAAAATGCTTGTAAAGTGGTTTTTGTTCATCCTGCCATCTTTTAATGCGTGCAAATTTTCCAGCATAGATTAGACTCTGAATCATTGTTGAAACTTGTGGAACACAAAACAGATGTAGGCCTACATGGGCTTGGTTTAGGCTGATGTCTGCTAGTTTTGATTTGTGCATTAAATTATTTACGTACATGATGTTCTAATGATAGCCTTTGTCTCTTTAGTTCCAACTGAGGTAACGGTGCGACCAAAAGCCGAACAGACGGTCAGCAAGGGAGACGAGGTGGATCTGACCACAGTGGCCACCACAGACCCGCTGTTTAGGAATGAGATGACCTACTCGTGGGTCTTCAAAAACAAGACCTACAATTCTCCCAGTGCTCCTCCTCATGTGACTTACGACATTGTCAACAACCGGGCTTACATCAACACCTCGGCGCTCACTATGGAGGAGTTCAAGAACATCGAGGGCGTGTACCGCAGAGTTATCTTCCATCCAGCAGAAACTATTTACGTTGATGTTACTGTCTTTCCTGGTAAGTTGAACAACTCAAGGTTCCCGATTTAAGCACACTTGTAGATTTTCACGTACAAAAACATGAAGATCACTCACAAAACTCAGAAAACACGCGTTTCCTCACACATTTATTTCCAAGATGATCAGGCTTGAATGAAGAGGACACATGTCTGATCACCAGTCATGTAGCAGACTGTCACACCCCCACTCGCCCTCCTCTCACACACCAGGTGAACAAGGAAGGGGGCGCGCACAGTCCGCTTCTTTTTTTCCAACTGAACAACTTTACACACTCTCATTCAGACTCGCATACACGTTCATTTATCAGTCCTCACAACCACTCAACCATCACACTTATACTTTCTCTGCTTGTGGCTGAATATGTCCACGTCTGTTACTGCACACTCTATTAACTGATTCTTACTTCATACAAATAACACTTCAAATCTTTTAGAATACGTTTAACCTCATATACGGCTGTTCACCACAATTAAATAAAAGTCCTTCAGCACTGTCCATTTAGTTCAAAGTGTTTATATTACAACTACTCTTTACAGTTCATCCCGCTAAGACGATTCAGTGTGTGTACGTGTTTCTTTGAGAATGTGTTGTGTACATTTTTCAAGCGTGTTTTGTAGTGTTTATTTTGTAGGGGTTTGAACTCTCAAGATAAATTCCATTTAAAAAAAATAGAATTTATAACTTGTTAGTTATTATTTATTGGTTAATACACTTATATTTATTTATGAATTTATGTAAATTTTCATGTTTCCAACTAAAGTTATAACATTTGTGTATTTCCTGAGACGCTGTGGTCAGCGAGCTTTTTAGTACATCACTTTTGTCTGGCGTCTTAATTGTGGAATGCGCTGTGTCGACTTTCTCAACATTCTACGCTGTCGAGCACGAAACAAAATGACCGCCGCCATGTTCAACGGTCGATTATCGAACTTAACGGCAGTGGTCACCACCTTTCATTTAGCCCAACGGTGGTTAGAGGCCATCAGGACGTCGTCCATGAATTCCCAACAAAGGTCACTAACCGTTGGTTTGTCACGTGATCGCAATCGGTGTAGACTTAACCAACGGCTCCAGGGCTGGCTTGCATGGGGGTTCTTATCTCCTGTTCATACATAAAGGTGCACGTAAAATACACAGGGCTAATGGGGCTTACGACTGCTCTTTTGACCGGAAGTGTTGATACGAACGCTCATACAAGCCAGCCCAGGCCCCTTATGCAAGAAACCCGGATGGCCGAGTTATTCCTGTCTTGGCGGCTATATGGTCCATGGTGTAAACAATGTCGAACACTAAACAGACTGTGCATGAGAAATCGTGAGGACTTTTCGATTACTTCAACTTCAGTTGAGTTGCCATCAAAGGATTTATCAATTACTACGGAAAAAGGTCCAAGAAACAAAGTAAGACATGACTTTTCTTTGTTTATTGATGTTTGCAACCAAGTTTAAATATTTCTTCTATTTTGGGGATTTAAAATTAAAATGAATTTTTGGAAAAAAGCTACAAATCCTCGTCAGGGCTTTCTGTAAAGTGCCTTGAAAGCTCAACAGATAAAATGTTCATATTTTTCTCATATTTTATTACCCGTTTCTATACTTGCAGACAAGTACAGAAAGATGAAAGATGCAGAAACCTCTCGAGCACCCAGACATTGACATTTCACCCTCGGAATCAGATGTTCCAAACCAAAGTACTGGGGCCGAGGAAAGTCTAGCACTTTTAGCAGGTGTAGTACTCTTAAATTCTAATACTTGTAAACTGTGTGTATGTGATTTTTTTGGTGGGTGTCCTGTAAAAAATAGTGTATGGCTGGCAGTTGAGCATCATTTATCTTAACTGAGCAGCTACTTTAGCATAAAATATTTAACGTTTATGCAAAGTTAAAACCATTGAATGCCCTTAAAATAAAAAGGGAATAAAATTTCTTAATTGTTCACTGGTTATAATTAAACTCCTGGGTCATCTACAACAAAAGCACCAAAGAGACAGTTTCTGCTCTTTTTTTTGGATAATTTTTTTAAGTTGGCAATAAATTACTTAGGTCGAAGAAGAAATAGCATTTGTCGCCCTTCTGTTTTAAAACATCTTAAACGGTAACTTTTTTCAGGTTTTCAGAGTCATCTGAGAGTGGTAGTGAACCTGAGGAAGGGTCTTCATCATTCCACGCAAAAAAAGCTTATTGAAGCCATCAGGTTCTGCCATCCTACCCATGGCACAATGTGGTGATTCATCTCTATCTGTGTCTTCACAGTGCTCATCGTTGTCCCAACATTTGTTTCCACCATCACCTGCAGCTGTTTCTGCCTGCACCCACAGTCTTCTGGTAGTGTTTCTATCACAAAGTGTACAACACGACCACGACCATGCCGTCTTGCTGTTTCAACTGATCAGCAACTTGCTCCATCTCCATCTTCACTTGCTTCAGCACCTACAGTTGCAGCCAGCCTCAATCCAACACTTTGATGTACTGAATGCTCATTCCATAACAGCTAAAAACAGCCAGCCTTGATAAATCATGTCTGTTTCTTCACAGCATGGGATGAGACAATTTAGAGTGAAGAACTTGGACCATCTACTACAGCAGCCAAACAGAGGTGATTTATGTTTACCTTAACCCCTCCCCTCCCCCTCTTTATTATTATGACTGACTCAAGCTGGACAAATAGTTTAAACACAGTATCCATGCTTCCAATAAAATTTGATACCTACCCAATAATTATATTTACTCATCTTTACAGGGTTATGAAGTTAACTTTCAATGGTCAAGCAGTTTCTGGCTTTACTTTGTAAATGTCTTCCATGCTTTAAAAAATAGTTTTAGACTGTTAAATTCTACCATAAAATTAGAATTTTATGATTTACAATCATTAACAACAACAAAAAATTAAAGATTATTTATAAATTTTTTTTGCTTGTCAAAATTTTTCAGAGTGCATTGACCATTTCGCTGTGGCTAACCAGGCATTTAACATCAACAATGACATCCCTGTCATACCCTTGCTTTGTAGTCTTCAGGTCCTTATGTAGAAATGAACTTAAACATTTTTAGTTCTGTATTTATTTACTTGGTTAATTTTTTTGTTTTATCTTCCAGTTTAATAATTGCACAGATTCAGTGCAGTTCTTCAATCAGTTCTGTCCACTTTTAATCGTAAATTGCCTTGTATTTATTTTGATTGCAGATCACTTACCTGGCCTCTATTGGAGGGAAAGATAAAGAGGATATTGCCAGAAACATTCGTCGCAAACTGCTACAAGGGATGTTGACTAGAAATTTCAGTATGACTGGCCAAGGAAGACAGGGAAAACCTTCCTTTAGAGCACTGAGGCTGAAGGAGGTTGTATTTGGTAAGCATTTAATATCACACACTTTTAAAAAAATTGTATCGTTAAAAATGTTTTTTTTTAATTTATTTTATTTTGCTTAGAAGACTTGAGGTTAGAGGGATATGGAAAGGGCACCTGACCTAACATTCTTTGAAATATTTGAAACGCTAAATAGCCCAATGGTAAAGCAGATTTCAGTTAGTATTAAATAAAACTAGGTGTATTAGTCTCAAATCTCTTTTAATGTGGATACAAGGGCACATACTGGCACCTAAAATCTGTTTCTTATGCACAGACAGTACTCAGATAACATCTATTAATGTTAAAACAATATGTATAAATTAGTGTTCACTCTCTCTCTCTCTCTTGAATGCAGATAAAAGCCACAGATGTTCACAGGATGTTTTATCTCACTTTCATGAACCCTGTTTTTCAAATTTCAGCTGCTGTCAAAGTCAAACATAAGGGTTCAACTGACTTTCAGCTGGAAGAGATAGCAGGCCGTGCACTGCAAGAT
>SMGT01016069.1:8571-35953 GCA_004794575.1 Lanistes nyassanus
CCCCCCCCCCCCCCCCCCCCCCCCCGGCAGTTCACACCTCCCGGCTGCAATAAAGCCCTGGTGGTCGACAATACGTGTTTCTTCTGATGCGTATTCTCCCCCTGCTTAACCCACACCTGGCCACCCTGACACCTGCTCTAGAGCTAAGGTCCCATTCCTAGCCATGGCCCCCAGCATCAGTAACACCTCGATCACCCCTTCGCCCCAGAGCCAGCATGCTGACTAGAAGTGTGATCAGGGACCCGCTGACACCTCACCCGACCTGGTGATGACGTGAGAGAGCTAGATGGCGGTTTGAACAAGGAGATTGAGGACTTAATTAAGGCGTTAAGGTTGTGGACGGGTCACACCTAGAAGCTATGGTGCAGTCTCTTTGACCCACCATACCCCAATTCGTGACATACAGCAAGTTAGGATTAGGATTGTACGGCAACTAGTTTGGTTAAACAGATCTGCAATTCATCCATATGAAGCTTACGCTGACAAAATTGGTAAAAAGTCTAAGTGACAATGTATCTTTAAATTATTGTCATCTTCAAGATAAAGATGATCTTAGATGCCATGAGGTGTATACACTGTACAATCCTCAAATGAGAAGGAATCAAGAATGGAAGGTATGCAGAAGGAAGAATAAATGAACACTATGCAAAAGGCATGAAATGATAGACTGGCATCATCTGGTCAGCTGCACAACAATTACAATTAACCTCTGGGTCACGCTTACTCAGTCTCAGCAATATGTACCTTCGCCTCATGGATGGCACTCAGCGGATGTACAATTAACACTACAGCATGAAGTACCAAGTGACTAGTCTGGATATTTTCAACCCCAGAAATAAATAAAATAATCCTTTATAATTTTTCTGAGATTGTGCTTGCTTGACCCCCACAGTTGCACATTTTATTTCACATGATTGTGTCTGACCAGTTGGTCACTAACAAATAGGGAATCTGGTCTTTTGCTACTGTTTCTTTCAAAACTTTATCTGAATTATATTCAATATGATGACGAAGCATGCTTATTTGTACTCAAAGACTTCTCTTATGTATTGAAGTCCACACATCCTCTCTTGTGAATTACCTTGTGCAGACGCTTTAGTGCTTTTCGAAAGTCAAAGGTACCATTTTGAGAAGTACGACAACCCATACAAATGTATGGAAAATCCAGTGGCAAGTCACTATATTCTCTCAGCTCTTGTACTGTCATCTGTTCACATGCAGCATGATACCACTTTTCACAGGCATCACAAAAGGCTCTCTCAGTCCCAGTTGGACAGATCTGATCACATGTGCCACAGTTTTGTCCCGTCTGGTCTAATGGCCCACTTAGCCGCGGCATGATTTCAGCCCTGGAATGTCATAAGCATCATATAGGGTTACACACATGTATTTAATTAAGCGAAGCAAAGGGTCATGTTCATTAACAATTGGATGTTAGCGAAAGGTAAACACATCCCTTTTGGTCACCATAAACAACAGTTCCTTTAATTGTCTTTACACGAACAGGTCACACAAGTTTTCAGTCATCATTACACTCTAAACTAGCACTTTCTTTTATAACTTTTAATTTATATGTAATCACGTGGACACTAAACCCAGGTTGTCACAAGGTCAATGTCAAACTTATCACTTTCCACACACTAGGTGTTGACTCAGAGCTGCCATTATGAATAATGTGCTGTATGATTATTGGTGCAATAAAATAAGGGCTAATGATTAAATATACATAGTTTGACCAAGTATCTATGTATATATTATTTTCATACATCAATTAACACACATAGCACTGGGTAAGGTAGCACTTGGCATAAACATATCAAACAAAACCATTAAGAACTCCTTTTGACATTAACAGATTTTTTTTTAAATTCATACAAAAATATACTTAACTTCTTTTATGTCAATTCAACCAAAATCTGCATTTACGTTGTTTTCAATGAACCCCTTCCTGAAAATCCCCCTAAATCTATTCTGACTGCACAAAATTCATCTATATCCTACAATGGATATCACCTTTAACAAGTATTGACAGCTATTTAATGGTAATGCTTGTTTATTGTTATCTGGTGAAGTTCTTTAGCATAAGATTTTGCCCAAACTTGATGAATCAGTATAGCCAGCTAATTCAAGACACATGAAAGATTGTTTTTGTCCTTGAGGTCATGCCATTTCTCAAAACTGCATTTTCAGCATGTGATGAACCCTCCTCTACATTTTTTGTTCTATTCAAAATATGGCAGTGACCAGTAAAGCGAATTCCTAATTAAGTTTTACTACAATTAGAGTCTAGAGGCTGCTTCTCATGGTTAGAATGAACAACACTTACTGAGGCAGTCTGTAACTGGGTGGTTAAAGCATCAGATTGAAAAACTTAAGCGAGGTAGTTTGGAATATGGTGGGTCCTTTTTTTTTTTGGTAAAGCCAGCCACTGCTTCAAAATGTTACTTTGTAAAAACAATGGTCAAATCTTTTAAATTGTATCTTCAGCGACACGAATTTTGGGGACAGAAATATGCACTCTAAAAGTAAACGACCAGTTGTGTGGATAAGCCCATAAGGTCAACCTTTTTTAAATATGGTTCAACAATATCATACTGATACTGTCCATGACTTCACCTAATGAAGATCAACACGTTGCACTAGTATTGTCAGCTTGTCAGAGTGGGAGTGCTCGTCAGAGCCATAAATCAACGGTCTACTGTCAGGTTGAGGTTGACAGTCCTTGGCGATGGTCAACTCGAGTTGATCCTATCCCGATAAAACGATGAGCGTCTAGCGCACGACTCCGCTAGTCGTGCGGATAGTCGCTTCCTTTAAGAAAAAACTTCAGGAAAACCCCAAAATTAGCGACACACATATTTGAAAACTTTTATAATTTGAAAAATGAAGCGCGAAGGAAACTATCGAAAAATTTTCAACACGTTAGGATTTTTAAAAAATTCTAATCTAGCAGATCTAACTTCCTAAAAAAAAGTTACAAGTCTGAAGTCACACTTATATGTCAAATTCCATCTGATATAATACCTTTTTCACATTTTTCGTAACATCACAGCAAAACTAAAAGATCGAATAAGACACCTTCTTTACTAAGAGATAATAAAGTGTACCTTAGAGTCCCTAATGACCCGATAAACTCGATTACTTTTGAGAATTGACTCTCAGTTGTCACCAATGGTAGCTTCAACACGGTACATAACTCTTAGTGACTACTTCAAAGGGAGATCAGCAAGAATTATCTTCACGTGGGGCTAATAGGGACGTCCTCTCGAGCGTTTTGAAAAGTTATTCTCATTATCACCTGTCACAATGGATTTTTCTTCCCCACCGCCTGGAGGAAAATTAGGTTCTGCTGATAAGGAGCAACTCATGGATCAGGTCAAACAGCAGATTGCTCTGGCTAATGCCCAGGAACTTTTGCAGGTATAGCCTAAGTTGTGACTTCTACAGTTGAAAGTCAACCGTCCAAAGTGTACGGTGACTCGAAGTAACGCTGTACACTCCAGTGCACTTTGTACATGCAGTAAAAATAGCTCCAGTAGTGTATTGTGCACACACTTTCGCACTCAATTGTAGTTTTATATACTGACTTTTAAAGCAGATGTGTGCCAGACTTGTAAGAATTTTAATTTCGTCGAAACAGAAAACATTTTATGTCAGCTTGTGTCAATACTATAGTGTTTATGTACTCCTGGTAGTGAACCACAGAGGATGGAGAAGTCTATTTGTAACACGGTGTAAATGGTAAATACTATTACTATTACTAATATAGTTTTCCTTTTAACTTGTAATTTCGTTGTCATCGTGCAGAAAATGTCCGAGAAGTGTTACAAGAAATGCATATCAAAGCCGGGAACAACACTTGACAACTCTGAACAAGTAAGCTATAACGGTTGTTGATGTATATGTTTCTCAGAACGTCTGTCTAGTTGGGCTCCATAGACTGGGTACGGATGATGCAGAACAAAAAAACTTTGTAAACATAACCCTGGCAAGGCCTCACCTGCACATATGCACACACCATGTATCACCCCATGCACACAGCTCCCTGGCTGTCTGACGTAGGACGTCTGATGTTTGCTCCCATGGCATGGTCTTTGACCTTAAGTCTTCCCTATTGTTGCCATTGCCAGCCCCCTTACTGCATTTCCAGCCCACTTACTGCATTTCCAGCTGACGAGGAACGTGAGCTTTTCTACTGTTTGGTTGTTTTATTTTACAGAGTGTGCACCAAGTTGCATTTTTTGTCCTTTCTTGCCTGTTGCCTCCATACATGACATCATTGTCTACGTGTGTCTGTTTTGTGTGCTGTGCACCTGTTCTCGCACGTTTATGGTTTGCTCGTGTGCTTGTGCACTTTAGCTTTGCATTATTGCCATGTTCAGGTATTTTTGTTGTAGTGCTACTGTTGTCTACAGGCTGGTTCACCCTGTCCTCAGCTTTTTGCACATCCTACTTCTCCCTGTCACTAGTGTCAGTGTGTTGTTCAATGACAACTCCGTTGTCCCGCATGTCCCTCCTACTGGGTGTTGTTGTCATGGCTTCTGTCTGACCACCCTACACACCGAAAGTAGCTTCCCTTCCTTGGCAGGTGCCTGTCTTGCTGAGCTTTACTGTTTTGCCTCCTGCTCGCAATCGGTCTTACCCATGGTGCTGCATGGGTTGGTGCTCTGATATGTGTGTGGGGTGCTCTTCCAGATACGTTGAGATGTTTGGGCCTGATACTACCTGGAGACGCTGGGCAGACTGTTCCGTGCCATGGCATTGCCCAAAACCAGCCCTAAGCGGACTTGGCCATCCCGTTGTCATATTTGGAGGCTTCTGTCCCCTTGTCTATTGCTGCAGTGTGAGTTTGGTGAGCTGCTGTTATCTGCACAATGCACCTGCTTTGCATGGCCCTGCTATGCTCGTTTCTGGGGTAGTCTGTGGTCATACATCGGCCTATGCCTGGTCACTCCATCTGGTGTTGACTTGAGACTTGCGCCTTGGTCCTGGAGGTTCTGCTTGCACCATCGTCTACACCTGAGTGGTTGTTTCAGGTCATGCTGCCATAGGGCCATCGTGCTGGTGAGGTGCACTGATGTGCACATGGCTCGTGTTGGTCCCTGTTTGCCTGTTTTTGGCATTTGCTCAGCCAAACAGAGACTTGTCCCTTTGGGTCTTTTGCCCTCTTGCCACAGTTTAGTACAATTCACTTTTTAGGTTTTGCGAAACAGACAAAACATCAACATCCTGTTCCTGGATTCTGGCTGTTAAAAACTGGGAGATGTGTTAGCCTATTCATTCAGATTAATAAAATAATATAGTCTACCCTGACAGGTGGCCTGTCTGATTCGTGATCTGTGTGAGTACTGGCTTCGCCATCCCTCAGAGATGTCTGTCCCTCAGTTTGCTGGCTAGCTTGATTTGCAAGCTGTAACACTGGTTTCTCTTGCTGTCATCCCTTGTTATCTGGCGCTGTGGTGGTAACGGGGGCTCACTCCCTTTGTCCTCTGCCAGTGTCCTAATAGTGAGGGCGTGGGTTGCTTCTGGCGGCATTGCAGTCTGTTATTACTCTGCGATGTTCTCCATGCGGCCTGCAGGTGGTCCAGTTTATAGTTATCCTCAGACTCTCTCTCCTGCCGCTGGAAGGATGGCTGCTGAGGATTGCTACTGCTGTGGTTTCGCAACTCCTCTGGTTCTGCTGCCTCCTGACCCTGATAAGTTTTTCTTGGGTTCGCCCACCTGCACTTTGTGTTGGTCACCACTCTGGGTTATAATACAGTATTGTGACAAGAAAATCCAGATTTCTTAGCAAAATTCGAGTTTTTTCAGCAATACTTCCCATGACCCATCATATGCTCACTCTCCTTCCCATTGGTTTCTTCGGCTTTCGAAAGTCAGCTTGAGTTGCCAGTGGGGTGATGCACGGTGAGTGCGCATGTGCGTGGGAGGCCTTACCAGGGTTATGTGTACAAAAGTTTTTTGTTTGTAAGGTGCAGTGTTAGGGATCACTAAATTGATATTTGCCGCTCTCGTTCATGGTATTGGTATTGCTAAAGAAATTCACATTTAGCTGAGAAATTTGGATATGCTTAATTGCAGACAGTGTTTAGCACAGCTTTGTTAGATCAAGTGTAGCATAGGAACTGCAGTGGGGATTGTGATCTTGGGTACCATAATGTGGCTGTTAGTGTTACTGAGTTCTCTCTCTCTTCTCTTTTTTTTTTAATATCAGAAGGTTGAAGAGATCTTTGGCTTTTTTATTCTTCAATTTGAAATGTGCGAATGACTTTTGCATGGTAATAACGTTTTTCAGAAATGTATCGCCATGTGCATGGATCGCTATATGGACTCATGGAATCTCGTCTCACGTGTCTACAGTCAGCGTCTGCAAAGGGAACGTGCAAGGTTGCAGTAGACTTGCATAGCCTGTGGACTAATAGAAGTAGACTATATTTTATTAATCTGAATGAATAGGCTAACACATCTCCCAGTTTTTAACAGCCAGAATCCAGGAACAGGATGTTGATGTTTTGTCTGTTTCGCAAAACCTAAAAAGTGAATTGTACTAAAATTATTATCAGCTGCAAGTCTTACTGGAGTGAAGTGTGCAAATAGGTCATACAATATCAATGCATGCTTTGGAGATAGTAAGTTTAAAGCTGACATGTTTAAGGGACCTCCACTGTCCCAGTAAGCATTAACTGCTGTAATTCAGCTATAGAAATAGTGTGTTAATTATTGTTTGTTCCTGTGATATTTAGAGCAAGATCAGCAGAATTAGCTTTATTAAAAATCTTTAGCTGCTGATTTCAAATGTTAAAAAATGCCAACCAGTGACTGAGGTGTTCATGTTATTAGGAGTCATCTGAGATGGGGTTTATCTCATTTTTTTCGATTGATGTAATCAGTGTGATGTTTGCTTTGTTAAAATAATGGATGTTAGTTGAATGAATGTGTGCGTTACTGATTTGATTTCATCCATTACCTCTCTTTGTGCAAGTTTCACTCATAATGTTTATTATATAATTTCTTTCATATTCAAAATACCATAGACTAAAGAAATATAAGATAGAGCAATTAAAAGTACCCAGGTGTGACCTGTTCATTGTGAAAGAAGAATGGGAGGCAAGATTCTGTTCATGACATAATATTTTCATAAACTGGTGGATTGTGCGTCCTTTGCAGCATAAATAGTTTTCAAAGAAAAGTTCTGAACTGGTTTTGTTTCTGACAAATTCTTTGATACGGCACACATTTATACATACATACACACTCACATACACAGGATAAAATACAAACAAAATTTAGAGTTATCACATATCTTTTTCAAAATAGTTGCCTTCTTAAAGACCTGCTGCGTGATACCTGTGACGCACCACGCTGACTGAAAACAATATCCACATTGTGGTGTCGTATCCTTCAGCATTATACCCTTGAAAAAGTTATGCTATACATTTCACAGACGATGAACAAGTGAATGAAGGAACACTGCCCACTGTCATTCCCACTGCTGAAGGGATTCTTAGAGATTATACCGGAGATCTCAACACTCGAACTACTTTAAAATTTCCTTGATTTATCCATTTTAGTGTTTATCAAATGACAAGTGATTCCCCAACCAGTAGAAAGAAAACCAATTTTATCACTTTCAGTTCAAAATAAAAGTTTTAAAACTTTGCTGCTATACATGCTTTCCACCTGAGTACTGTACGACTGCTAAAAAATCACAGGATCTTGGAATACAAATCAACACCACTGGAATATATGAGCTTTACAGAGCTAGAACAAGTTTCGGCAAAGTGGGCAGGTGGAGTTCTGGCTTGTACTAAACCACTTGTACTGCAAAAAAAAAAAAGAAAATTCACATATTTTTTTAAAGCATTCAAATGTGTGCATGGAAAAAATGCAAACATGCAAACACAAATGTTCAATTTCACCAAGCAACTTAAATTGGTGAAAAAGTGTATAGTAACCTTGCGTGTGACTTCTGTTTGGTAAAACAAGCACTTCAAAGAAAAACCTAAAAGATTCACTGAATCACCAATCTGCCACAGAAACGTCAGAGAAAAAATGGTAAATGACAAAGCAATTTGGTACAAACCAGACAGGCAGAATGGAATTTCTTTCTGCAAGTGCGACACTGAACCCGGGGCAACTGGAAGCTGGTGCCATGGACAACAGCATAGCACACCATGCATTCCTCCACACCCTCAAACCGTTTGTCGATGTTTCTCTTCCACAGTCTCAGTCCCTCCATAATGCTACCATTCTGTGGAGACAAAAGAAAGCAGCAGATTGTTCATGGGAAATTGATTACCATTTTACCCACAGCATAAGATGACGTTCAAACGATGAGAGATTTCTATTTAGATGCTGCATCAAAATACTTAATATGCAAACATCACCTCTTGACTACATGCAGTCATTAGTTTACAATTTATGTGCCTAAGGTTTTAGGCACAGGCAAAACAACTAAACCAACCAGCGAACACTTCAATCGAAATAACCATTACAGAATTGAAAGAACAAGTACAGGTTTCGTGAACTGTTCCCTGCCTACCTGGTGCTGTAAGAAAACGTTCAGCTGCAGCAACCATCGATCCCACTGTGACTGGTTAACCCCAACACGCCTCTGGCTTGACACAGATATTTTACCCAAGGGATAGTTTTCTGGCAGCAGAATTTGAATCTCTATGTTAACTTCTTCCATCTGATATGTTGCTGTCACCTCTCGTGTTGCTCGATAGGCCTTCACCTGTGATGCCACCATTTGTTCATCATCATGTTAATATTTTGAAATCTGCAGTGGTTCTAGCTCTGCCCTATACCCCATAATTTTAAGCAGTGTACCCACTCAGCCATGAAAAAATCAACAGCCAACAGTTTGGAGAGTCTAGGTGCAAACATTTATACATGTTTACACAATTTGATATATCAGTTAACTGATTTCAGCCTGCAGCAGAATCAGCAGCAGTGGTACAGACATCTACATGTAGTAATTATGCATACTATTCTCTCAAGCCTTACAGCAGTCTGAAAAATGTGCTCCCTTCAACATGGCACGGATTGGATATGGAAAAGAAAAGTATGAGAGATTACATAAGGCCAGGTTGCATGAGCACAATACAGTATGAAGCTCTTCACACCAGTGTACACAGAATGGACCTTACACAGATATGGCTCACTCATGCAACCCAGGCCTAAGCTGTTCATAAGAGACCTGGGTCATGCTACACTTTTTCCACAGAAAATTTGACAGGACAATTTAACACTAAAAGTTTACAAACACTTGTATGTGTCATAAGGGACTGACCCACAGCTCCATCTTGAATTCAAACATGTCACATGGTTATAAAGAGAATCAATATGCTACCAACGGGCAACAACATTAAAGTTGGTTAACTAAGTTTCACATGTACACCCCCACACACTCTCACTCACTGTAATGTCTTCAATAGAAGAGCCCAGTTCTTGAACCGACTGTATTTCTGCCTTACACAGATACGGGCTTACATTCTTGGACGTGAATCTGTAATTTAAAGGAAAAAAGAATAACTTGGTACAAGATCTGTACAAAGACTTATGATAAGTTCTTAACAACTGGACTGCAAACAGATTGACACCAGCTGGGGAGAAATGAACACACGGACCACCTCAAAGTACATGTTCAGGTGGTTCTCTTTCCTGCACTGAACCCCAAACTGACTCAAGCATCAACATTTATATGGTAACCACATGAGGGATTTTTCTTTTGGGGTTGGGGTGGGAGTAGGCAGCATGGTGCAATAACAGGATCAAGTACCTGGTCTGATAATAAGGATACATGCCTTTCAATAACAAGTATTTATCAGTTACTTTGGACAGTAAACAGGAAAGCTCACCTATCGACATAGGCAGCACTTTTTCTGTCCAAGTCTTTCCACCACTGGCGCACCAGAGCAGGAACAACTTGCAAGCAGTGTGTGTACACGTGGCAGGCCAGTTTCTGTATATCCTCAGTGCAGCCACTTTCTGTAAAGCCAATATCCATCATTTCATTCCTTCTGTGCGATAATTTTTGTTTGCTCACTGGTTCTTCATTCTTGTGCATTGTTTTCAAACAAAATGTTACTGCTTGCCAAAAATCTGCAACTACCCACAAATGGTAGTTTGGGCATTTTCCGGAAAAATTGGTTTGACAATCTCTGAAAGGTGCCTTTCGGAAGAGATAAACCCAGTAAGGGATAAACTACAGACATTTACAGGTAAATAACCCACCATCAGGTGACATGCTAGTCTCTGAGGAGGTGAAGCTAGAATCAGTGTCAGTTGTTTCTGTTTTAGCTGGACTAGGAGAATTCACTGGTACTGAGGTTTGACATCGTGGGGACGAAATCTCGGTGCAGATCTTGCGTGTGACTGCTGCAGTGCTGCGTGGCATCAACCTGAACAGGTGCTTGAGCAGTTGTTCCACAAGTCTGTTCTCCTTAAAGTAAGCTGCATACTCTGCCCGCAGCTGCAAAAGGATTGATGATATTTTTGCACACTTTCTTCCTGTCCATCGACCGTGGATAACCAGCATCTCTGTCAGTTAAGTGACTGTTTTATTTGTTGTTATCTCTTTGTGTCATCCTGAAGAAGGGGCTATGCCCCGGAACATCGACTTCTTGTCTAAGCCTTGCTTGGTCAAGTTCTCTTTGTTATTATCAATATTTTTTGCAACAAATAAAAAATTCTTTAGACATTACAGAAGAAAAGTTCTCCTTCCTTGTCTTCCCAAGCAACAATCAGATGAATTTTATTTTATGCCTCAAAATTGTCAACAGCCACTAAATGTGCAAAGTACAAATCCCCAAGAACACAAACATATATTGCCCCTTCCCTGTCTTAATCAAGATAGTTAATACAACAAGTTTACTTCCACACACCTCCGATGACGCACTGTGGAAATAGGTGAGGGCAAGTTGCCAAGCCAGCAAATAACCAAGGGCAAACTGGTACTCTTCTGTCCCTGGTACCATGGCAACACACGTTTCGATGTCAACATCAGCAAGCACAATATCCATGGCAGCAGCACCGTCTTCAATTACTTTCATAAGCATTGCAGGTGGTGACCTTCAAAGAGAAAAATTTTATCTCCTTGCCATTGTCTTGCAGTTAACTAGAGCTAACTTTTGCTATCTGCTATTTTCAATCCTTTACCAGAGAGTTAAGAATCTTCTGCTTGAGTTGTCTGCGAATTCAGTGTAAAATAGCAGAGGGCTGGTTGTTTGCTGCCTCATATTTTGCCGTCAAAATAACAGATGCAGACATAGTTTTGCATCCCACTCCAAAAGTATGGATATTCTAGTGGCAGAAAACTCATCTGGTATTAGTCATAGGTTTAATTCTGTGTTGATCTTTGGCATGATTTTCTCTGAACAGACTTTAAAAAATAAGCTGGGTTGAAGACAATACCTAAAATAACTCATCGTTAATTGAAGATGCACATTATTTTGAACCCTCAACATTAGAAGGCAACTCACCTGGACACCTCTTCTTTCTGTCCCTCATCCACCTTCTGTTCTTTTTCATAAGCAGGAAGATCTGCTATCACCCTGTTTTTAAAGGAAAACACATGGCTGAGGAAGCTACACAAACAAAACTGCTGTGCCAGAACGCAGTCCCTGTCTACTGCAAGATTTTTTTTAAGGTCCTGGTGAAACTGGGATTGCATGAATGTGTACCTTCTTGTCGTCCCTTTGTGCCAGGTATCACCTACTTCCTCTTGGTTTCATTAGGGTCTTTCTTTGTTGGATGTATTTTCACCCTGGTTCAGGGAGCTCGGTCTGGCAAACTAGGACGCACGTCTTATAAAGCAAGGCCTCAAGCTGGGAAGCTTACAAGACTACTTATAAAATGCACACCAATGAGGTACGACAGGCTGTCTGTAGTGTCACGAGAGGATCATGCCCTATTGTTTCTATCTGCTGGAACATGCAGCTTGGACAAAGCACCACACAGGCACACAACGTAACTCACCTTTCCAGAAGAGTGTAGGCAGTAACCTGCACAGCATGCAAAGTGCAGGTCAGAAGTGGGCACAGGTGATTCAGCAGGCTCTGCAGGGAGTCGGGCAGAGGGGAGGTGTCTTCGCAGGCCAGGTATTTAGGGGGAAGCTTATGCGCCTGAATGTTCTCTTTTGGACATAAGCTCAGGGCGGATCCCAGAGCAGACAAGACCACACAGCTCCCTGGCTCTTGGTTTTTGGTGCTGTCCTCTAAATCCACACAACAGTCGTGCGATTCAGAAAAACAAAAGGCACTATTTTATTTACAAATATGACTACTGATCATTTACAGTTGAGGGTGAGATACGGAAAAGGATAAAAACAGGAGGTCAACTCTCTCCGACTGACTGAGCAAAAGACACGCAAAACACCTACACTAATCCCACTTGCTCACTCACTCAGCTCTCACCTCTCACTCACTCAAAAATATTTTACGCTGAAGCTTACGTTAAAAAAAAAAAGGTAAAAACAAAAAAGTAAAACCAAGCACACATGTACACCCAGCTCCAGCAAGGCCCCAAAATACCCTCATGTGCACACATGCATGCACACACACATACACTACATGCTACACACAAATATTAATAAAATAGCAATTAGTCTGCTGACTCCAGCACAGCATAAACTCAAAAAATTGGCGCACCGACAAGTCTGACAAACAAAGGCAGCAGGACAGAAAAGAGGCCTTCACTGAAGAACTCCTTCCATTCCAATTCCAGGTTGGGAGGGAAGGCTGGCCTGTTGGTAGGGACCTGTTGTTGGATGCATCTGGCCACCACAACCATAAGTCGGCATGCAGCCACAGCGAATGTCTTTATGGACACAGCAGACGACAGCGATAGCTTTGTCTCAATAAGGCTCTGTTGAACAACAGAAAAAGATGCAAAAATTTTCTGAGATACAGGAATAGAAAACGGATCAAAAACATTCTGAAATGTCATTTAATCACTACTCTTGACTACACTTTGTGTAGGTCAAGTGTCAAGCTACACACCTCTATCCATGACACAAGAGAACACAGGATGAAATCCCAGAGGTCACGGGTTAAGATCTTGTGACCTTTACACACAAGAACTGCCATGCACTGCATCACCGCTATGTTGAAGGATAGGCATGATGAAGATTTCTCGGTCAGTTCACTGCACATAAACAGTATGGCTAATGTAAATTTACACAAACTTTAAGTATTCGAACAATTTCATTAACCAAGCTTTGCAAAAAATCAAACATCACTCTTTTTACTGATGGCCACAATACACTGTCAGACCTGAACCAATGGATTCAGCGCTTGCTGATGTCAGCAATCCAAATCATCAGTACGATATTGCTGCACTGCCTGATGATTTTGAATTTTGACTGTTAGTGTACCATGGCCTTAAGTCAAATCCCTTTACCCCGATGAAAAGGCTACGTGCAACACGCCTGTTGAGTAACAAGTGTCTAAGAAAACTGGAGCATCTCTCTTCCAAAACATTGCTTCCTCCCACAACCCCCAAAAAGCCATGAATGAAACCTTAGTTACTTTCTAAATCCCTTTGAAGAAGACCTGGGCAAAGTTTCTTTAGAGTACCAACCAGGCAAATAAGAAGAGATCTTCAGCAGCATCACGACCATCTTTGATGCGGGCGAGGCAGTCCACAACTTGCTGCACAACTTCTTCGCACTTGTCTTGAGGCAAATATGTGAAACACGACACCACCATCTGCAAGCATGCTGGCAAGAGGATCCAGACATATTTAACTTCTCAGCCACATATAAAAACGAAATGTTTCATTCAATAATTTGTTTTACTAATCTACATACAAGTATCATTCTGATTCACCATGGTTCTGTGTGCGTGTATCTGTCTATTCTGCTTCCATCTACTGCTTATGACTTTAACAGCTCAAAAGATTGCAAAAACTATACGATGAACCCATGTCACAATTGATCCACATCTGCAGACAGGATCATGAAGCCACACTTTAATAGGTCTTCTGACACATTTTGCCTGCATTTAAAACAGCCTGAGTAAACTACAGCAAGAAAATAAATACTATCGAAGAAGGCCAGATCATATTCTAACCTGTTTGTGTATGTCCAACAAACAAAAGACTCACCAGTTGTCATGTCCAACGAAGAAGAAGCCATGCCTTTTTCAAGAAATGCCAGCCCTTGCCTTTCCAACAAGTCCACCAACACATCTGTTGACATTTGTGGCACCAGCATCTTCAGGGTATCATGACAACTCTCCTGAGCCTGGCAGTCCACTGCACACTGTATGCATTGTTCTAACATCTGCACATGAACACACATTGTCTGCTTCTCCTCACCAGTCTCCTGGCCCTCTCTTTCTTCCTTGCCTCTGCCATCAGAGAAATCAGTTCTTTAACTTGATACAGCCACCTATAACCAGTGGTTAGCCGGTTCCTGAAAAATATAAGCACCCCTCCCCTCCCCACACAGGTAGGCACCCAGCCTCCCAACCATCCAACTGTTTCACCTTTTGGCTCTGGTACTAACTTTGGGCTTCACACACTGATCTTCTTTTGCTAAAGTCAAATGTGTGCTCCCAGTTCACTACAAGGCACAAAATCCCCAAATTTGCTTGAACATATTGTTAGCCTAAACACCTAAGGGATTCTCCTGTTTAGGACATTGTTTCAGGTCTATGCAGCAATGTTTTACAGTTCTGTTGCATTGCACAAACATCAGGGCGATTTGCACCTACCCAGGTGATGAAGATTCTTTCTCAATGACCACCCCAGTCACTTGTGCCTCGAGCATCTGAAGGAGATGTGCCAAAGTTAAGGACGAGACACCACTCTTGTCAAAAGCCCTGCAACAGAGTGGACAAAGATTTCATGTCAATATAAACCATGCCATAGGCTATTCTTTTGTCAACCTCTGTCATAGTAATTAAACACACTCCAGAACTGTTTACCTTTCTAGCAGACAAACTGTAATCTCAAGGGGAAAACTTTATTTTCCTAAATAAGCCTGAGTATAATTACTACGCAACGAAACGTCCAGCCTATCCCCTGGGTGTGCAGAAAATATATCTGAAGAATTCTTCAGATATATTTTCTGCACACACCGCCAAAGTCAGAGAATGGAATATTTCATTTTGTCCTCGTCAAAGAAACAGACAAACTAAGAACAAATGCATTTATGTGTTTCTGCTTACCTGGTAATGGCTAAGTTTATCATTTCTTTCTTGCTTGCTGCTGGCAGGTGTCTCACAAAAAGCACAGTCAATTTTTCAAGTTCATCCACTGCTTTCACCAGATCTGCGTCCACCTGGATTCAAGAAGAAATTTTACTCTTTTAAATTCTTTTTGCTACCAGAAAATGTACATTGCAGGCTCCATTTACCCAAGATGCTTAAAAAATAAATACTGTCCAGCCAATACTAAATTTGAGTCCCAAACCTAAATCTTGTTTCAGTCTTGCTGATTTTTAAATATTCTTCGGAATGTGCTGGCTATATGTGACTGTACATTACATTACTGTTTGTTATTTTTATGCAATGTCAGTAGCCAAGGCCTTCTCAAAGCAGACAATAACATTCATAAGCATGCCACATCACATTTCTACTTCTTGCAGTACTGTTTTCTCAGATATTCCCTTTCACGTACATGCCTTTCCACCCTTTGAATGATACGAGCCAGACACAAAGCCTGCACAGCCTCAATCAGCATTCGAACATCTTCAGTCTCCCAGTTGCTTGAAAGAACCAAGATGTTTCCTCTGTCCTCTGGCTCCTTCGTCTCAGATGTTGATGATTTTATCGGAGTTGAAAGACTGGGGACCATCTCACCCACGTCTAGTTTCAAAGTTCCCATCTGACTATAATGCAGCAGCTGCATGTTGTAAAGTGAGGAGAAGATAGTTCGAGTCAAGCTGGATTGCTCTGCATTTCCTCCCAAAGCTTGTTCTAGTGAAACCAAGCACATCTGGCCTTCCATACACAGATGGTGAAGGACCTGTGACAGAAATTACGTGCATTTAGTAGTGATTTGCTCATACATCACAATTTTACAGCACTAGTTCAGAGAAAATAAATTAAGGAAAGTTAGGCTTTAAGCTTGTTTGCTTTAACTTATATTCTAACCTTTTCAGTCTCACAAGGTCTCTGAATCTGAGCAGCAAGTAGTCTGAGAAATTCCAGGATGCAAGGATTGGGAGATCTGCCATCATCTGCTGGAAGATTGTAACTAGCAGTCTGAAGGAAATGCTCTAGACTGTTCATGACATGCTTGTACCTAAAAGAAAGAAATATTTGTTTCCAAATTATTTACACATATTTGAAGACCCACTTTATTTAAAGTTTGCTTTGAAGCCAAATTTGAGTAACTTGGCCTAAAATAAGCTTTCAAAAATATATGCTGCACAGCAGAAATCAGCTCTAACAAGGAACATTGTTTTGAGGAAATTACAGGAAGACGGACTAAGCACCTGCATTCTCTATTTATCTTTTGTTTTCATGAGGCTTATGAGTCAATTCATTGCATGAGGTTGAGGATATGCTGTAACTGACTCTGCCATTGTGCTGTAGGTGCTCTGGGAATCTAGAGCAAGATGCTAAAGGTACTATACAACTCAATAACAAGACTGTGCTAAAGATTTCATGGCACATACTCCTTGTAGGACACCATCCCTGCGGTTGCTTGATGGATGAGGTAGCATGCACGATCGAGCACTCCATCTTTAATAAGGAATCCTCCAGTGTTTGCCACCACAACACCCACTCCAGCACCCCACGCTTCTCTCACTAACTTCTCCGTGACAGCTGTCAGGAACAACAAACACACTCATGTCTGACACATCATTTACACAGGGCTGCCATTTACGTGCAATGTAATACAGGTCTTTGTAGAAGGAACTCTCCACCTGAGATTGGCCATCCCTCTTTCTCATCAAGTATAATGTCAGATCCTGAAAACTTACTTTATCAAGATGCTAAATTTTAAAAAATATATAAACATGACTGTTTTGGTTTATATGATTCTTCAGTTTCCCTCCCTTTGGAAGGTTTCATTGAAGCCTTAACTGAAGTATAAAATTTGGAAGGAAGCAGAGGTTGAAGGGGAGAGGCTTGAACTCCAAAGTGTGTGGGAGAATCATAACTTACAGTCTCTGAGACAATTTGATTCAAGGTCAATACGCAAGAGGCCCAGGATCAAATCCTTGGTTGCTGGAAGTGTCAGGCTCATCTGAAAAGAACATGAGTGTGAAGGCACAGAGTCAATTTGCAGTATCCAACCAACTGTTTCACTTATTTCTCTTGCTGTTCACAGTGTTCACTGCTCTGTGTGATGCTAGTTGTTCTCCACCCACCCCCCCACAACTCAGTATGACTAGGACATTCTTGCAGTCAATAATTTAAAACTTGTTAGACTACCAGTAAGCCTCAATCATTATGACAGATTAATTTACAAATAAAATGGTTTGTAGTTGTTGTTGTTTCTTATTATGATCCTTAGCTTATGACACTTCCTTAATAGTTTTCTGGCAGGTCAGATTGCTACACAGCTTAACCCTTTGCACTCCTATGGCAAATATCTATGCATAATGTTGACGGGGCACAGATGATGGCATGTTTCAAAACATCCTGCTTGTAAACTAAGACACTTGCAGTAATATAGTTTATTTGGAAAGATCAATTCTTGGACTTAAAAATTGGAAAAATTTAAATATTACTCACCATCTTGCGTCGAATAGCATTATTATAACCACGAAAGAAAAAGTCTAATAAATTCCACACGTCACTGCTTGCCTACTTTCAATGTTTCTGAAATGTACATTATCATCAATTTCTGACCTTGAATAAAATCCAGGATTTGGTATTTCCTCTTTATTTTTGGCCCAAATCATATTTAAAGTATTTATTTCTATCAAACTTGATTTGATTTGAAATTTTCTTTTCCATCCGAAAGCCCTTTCTTGTGAGTTACGTAACTGTCCTGGTAAGCAGGCTCAATGATAACTATGAGCAGGCCAAATCTAAATTTTAAAAACTCATTTCAACACTGCGGGGAAGCAGCCGATGGCAGAGCTTTCAAATGATACCAGGATTAGTTTCCTTACACTGTTAATTGCATCTAATTGTTAAAACCGTTCCGACATAAGTTTTGATGTGCTGTGAAGGGTGTTAGGATTGTCATGACTGACGTTTCGACATGAGTGCAAAGAGTTAAAGCTATGATTATTTTCACTTGGTTTTTCACTTTCTGTCGGAATATTTGTCATACAAGTGAAAAATATATTTATTTTTGCAACCTAAATCATATCTCTATTCTTCAATAAAATTAAGAACACAAAATTTTGGTTATGCCTCAGCAATGCCTAAAATGTAATTTTTAAGTTTTAAAATTCTTAAATAAAAAGTCTGAAGACGCTGCTTAGAAGAACTTGCAATGCACACCTCCAGCCTCTGAAAGAAAATTGCTGATGCCCTGGCAACAAACTGTAGTGCTCTCTGTGCCTCTGGCGGGGCAAGGTGCATAGCCGACAGTCGTACAAGCTCTGTGTGTACACCAACGATGATCTCCTCAATGCATGCATGGGGAAATACAGGCTCTGCAACATCATCAGTGCTGACTTATCTTGATGCTCTGCTGGTCTAACTTTCATTATTAGTTCTCAAAACAGTGTCACTATTATTCTAAGTTACGCACTAATGATATCCATGTCTTGTTGATAGTATAAAACTTATCCCCAAGTTTCCGTCAAAGACCATATGCGGTACTTTTGACTGCATCTACTTGTATTCTTACCAATTTATCACTATTTACATGAATACATACAATAATACTTCCAAGAACTTTACAATATTCACTCAACACTGGTTTAGGAAAAGTGTTTGAGTTTTTCTTCACCCGCAAGTTATGCATAGCTTAACAGTGGAGGCAGATAGAACCTGTGAATACTGTGACATTAAGACCGCACTTGCAGCTGCTAAACAGAAGAAGGGTTCAAGTAACAGATGGATTAAAACAATTTGCTAACACTCGCACAATTTCTGTTTGGAATAAATGACCAGCCATCCTCTACCCACGTCTGTTCTGTTCACAATAACTGGGTACACTCTTTCCAAGCCTACCTTTGTTGTTGCTGGCTGACAGCACAAGGGAGAGAACCTTCCAGGCTTGAGCAAGTTCTTCCTCCTTAGCACTGTGGCTTGCTGTCACGGCAGTGACGAGTCGGCTCAGGCAAGCCGTCAGCTGTGGCGAGGCCATCCACGCAGCTCCCTGAGGGATGCTGCTCTTGCTGTCAAGGGCCCTTTCTATGAGACAGCACAGGGCCCTTGTACTGCCTGCAGACTGGCGACACCACACCAAGCTGATAAGCTTTGTTCAAAAATTTACACTTTTAAATTTAAAAACTGTGTGGCAATTTCCTTGTCGCTGGCTTTAGGACCTGTCACAATAGCACGGCAGTTCGCTCTAAATTACTTATCAAAGGTAACAGTCAGTCATGTCACCATCTCGAGGCGTTTGTGCAATGCAACTCTCTACCCCTACCTACTCCTCAAAAGTCACATGGTTTACATTGGGTAAACATTTCAGGCACTGACTGTCCGGCGACTTCCCCTTCTTCCCCAGATCAAACGAGTTCACCAACTGACCCCTCTGACATTGTAGATCACAAATCTCTGAGACTGGTGCAGGTAGCACCACAACAAAGAAGTGATACCCAATCCCTGCAGGCCAGTGGCATACACATGAAATTGAAAGATGTAAAGTCTGGACACCTGTGGCTAACCTGGCTTTCACTAGGCCAGAAAGTGTGAACGAGACATTACTGTGTCTGCCTGACCTTGCGGTTACCGAACACAGCAAATCAGCCCAGACAAAGGCTTCAACATAGAATATGAAATAAGGCTTTCAGGAATGAATTATAATAAAATCTGGGATCTCATCTATTTGTCCTATTGTCAAATGTTAAAAAAACAAATAAGTCATATACTTAACAAAACCAGTCACTTCATTAGTCCGTTAGGTGTTAAGTCGTATATGGATGTCAGATGCAATATTTATTGTGGACTTCCCTTTGTTGTGTTGGGAGCAAATTCAGTCTCTTTTCTAGATTTAAAACATTTCTTTTGTGCTTCTAAGTGGATTTTGGGTTGACATTTCATATTTCTCAGTGAACATCTTTGCAAAAAGAAGTCTGTTAACCATTTTCTGCTAGACCAGGGAAAGTCGTATCCTTTGCAAAACCACTCACTTTCCTCAGTTGGTGGTTGGGTTAAGGCAAGAGTTGTAAATGGGAGGTCGTTTAAATAGTAAATTGTCTCCATCCAAAAATTATGGGGGTCGTATGCTGGGGGAAGTCATATACGGGAAGGCCTTACATGGGAGGTTTTACTGTAAATTCAAACACCAATTTTGGAAAACCGAGATAAAAATAACATCCCAATTTCCATAACCATCATCCTGAATTTTGCAACTTATGATTATCTGATAGGAATCCCCTCCCCTGTTCTCCTGTCTCCTCTAGTGCAATAAACTACATGTACATCATTACATGCGCTTTAATTGCCACACACATCCACGTGTCTGCATGCAAAAGCACTCCAAAATGACGACAGAAACACAAAGATCACTTGCAGCTACTTACTTGGAAAGCCGCCTCCCACACAACAGTACTGTGCACCTGGGAAAGGCGAGCTAGGCAAGCAAACAGCAAGGTGATGGCATCATCAGCAGCCTCCTCATCCAGCTTTTCATCGCCAGCTTCTGATAATGCCGGCAAAACAATCTTTTGCACAACACTAGCATATGGACATGCAAAGTCCTCTTTCAAGCTCCCTGCAGGCAACAGGTTATGTGGGGCTGGTGACTTGTAACAACTGGTTTCCATTGTATCTTCTGCTGCTTTTGCTATCAGTTTCACAGAACTCAGGGGGAAATAAAGACGTGCAAGATCGCCTAGCAGTCTGAGGAATAAACACCTCCCCTGACCTCTGTATGCCTTGTACGACTGCAACATAACTTCGTCCACAAATGCCTTCATCAGGTCAGGCAGCTGAACATCATCAAGTCTGGGGCCAGATGTTATTCCTTTTTCTTCTGATCCTATGGCAGCACTTTTTCTCACTGACAATATGGCTTTGACAAACACCACCAATCTGTCTGACCTCAAGTACCTGTCACCTGCAGTGTCAAGGGAGTCGAAAGATTCTAGAACTGCCTTGGTCAGCTTTTCCCAGAAGTGTGAGGCCAGCCAGGTGCTATCCTTTTTCTGTTCAATGGATGCAACAAATGCTGCTACTTTGCCATAAATCTCCGACCGATGAAAAGACAGGGCAGACTCAAGCAGCGATGCCTCAACCAGTGCCTCTAGCTACAACAGGAAAGATTCAGAAGTGTCATTTAAATCTGACATATGTCTTCTTCCCTTTTCCCCTGGTACCCTCCAACAAACATACAACAGTAGGTGGGATCATCTACCAAAAGCAAGTCAGCAGTTCCTATTCTGCAGGGCTTCAAACAGCCAGACTTAAAAAGAGAGGAAATTCACTCGAGAAAATAGCCAGGTTTTTTTTAAACAGATATACACAAAATATGCACTGTTTACATGAAAGGAACACATACACCGAAGCTTTCATTACAATTAGACATAGCAATGGATTGTACCATGACAATTAGTTTAAAAAAATACACACTACACCACATCCAGTACACATGTACATAGGTTGTTCCGCATTATACCAAACCCAGAGTGGCGAAATATTAAAACAATTTTTTTTGGGGGGGGGGGGTCGATTTTTCTGAGCAGCGGATTTTTTTAAAAGGGAGAACCACTTGTGCTGGTAGCAGAAAAGTAAGGATGGAGAAACATCTTTAATATTTTTTTATCTTGAAGAATTTATTTTGGTATTTGCTTCAATTCTGCTTTGCATGATTTGTAAGTGAACCATATTCTTAGATATTTCTGGTTGGGTTTTCTTTTGTGGATGGATGCCTTTGTAATCTATAAGCTGATGGGTTTTTTAAAACATGTATACCTGGTCAAGAACAAGAGACTCAGCAGTCTCAGTAGCGGATGGATCCTTGCTCAGAATCTCTTTCAGTGCAAACTGTAAGCATTCCACGTAGGCCATGCCAAAATCAGAGCTTGTAGTGCCTTTTAAAAGTCTGAAAGATAAGGAGGCAAGAGATTACAGTTATCACTGTGAAAGAGGACACACAAAACTACATATTAACATGTCTCCACTGTTGATGACACAATGGAGGTTAAGCCAAATATAAACATATCCACACTTTGACAGGAAAATAAGATTTGTGCTCAGTAAATCAAACACACTAAAGGCATGCTGATTCTGAAGGTCATGTGAGCTGCAGTTAAAAGCTTCATCTCATGCCACAACAATCCATAAACACCATAAATGTACACACAATTATTTAACTACGTTGCTGTTCACTGTATGTGGATTGTCTTTTATTGGCTGACACTTTCATTCCCTCTCACATTTCACTTAATTTCGTATCATGCTTTAAAAAATGCTGCACGTTGAACCACTTTATAATTGCATGTGTACCCTAGTTTTGCATGCTCCAGCAGCTTTGGATAAAAGAGTTTGGCTCCCCCAGCCACGTCCACTGGCAGACGGCTCATAAGAGGCAGGAGGTTGGGGGCAATGATGCTTGGTGCTACCTGACACCCACTCTCTAGAACGTTACGCAGCTTGGGCCAGAAGGCTTTTTGCCAGTTGATGTGCTCCCAGCAGGTCTGCAAACACAAACGATATGACCAAGAGATGTCTCTTTTAATTAATACTTTAACTCTTTGCACTCACATCGAAACTCATGTTTTGATGGTCTGATATACCACTGACGATGCGTCGAAACATATGGCACGACACTTTCAAAAATTCCTGCAAATGCACTTAATCCTGTAAGGGAGCTAAATCTGGTACCATTGGAAAGCTCTATCATTGGCTGTATCCCCTGCACTGTTTAAATTATTTTTTAAAATTTAGACTTGGCTTGCCAATAGTTTTCGGTGAGTACCTGTTTACCAGGACAGTTACGTAACTCACAAGAAATGGCTGGCTGATGGAAGAGAACATTTCAAATTAAATCAAGTTTGGTAGGAAAAAAAATACTTTAAATATAATCCAGGCCAAAAGTTCAGAGAATATACTACATCTTGGATTTTATTCAAGGTCAGAAAGTGATAATATTATACAGTTTAGAGATGTCAAAAGTTTGCAAGAAGTGACACGGGATTTATGAGACACTTTTTTATTTTGTGCATACAGTAACCACAATCGACACCAAGCAGTACGTAATATTTAAACTTTTCCAATAACAATTCTCTGAGAATTTTAAGTCCAGGAATGATCTTTCCAAATAAATAAACTATATTTTTGAAAGTTTTTTTTAAAGTTTATTAGCAATATTTTTTTAAACATACCAATATCTGTGCGGGTCCGGAGTCAAAAATTATATCTAAGCTGTCATTGCCGTGCAAGTGCAAAGAGTTAAATATTATTTTTAAGACAGTCTTTTCTGCTAAAATTTCTCTACATTTCAAAAGGATGAGTATCAATTTTGTGACATGGTATTGTAGATTATTGATTACATTTGTATTCTTTAGCCATAAACACGTTAACACCATAGTTTCATTAAAGGGACTTAGTAGCTTAACTACACAAACAAGTATACAGTGAAACACTAACCGGCAGATATTTGACGAGTGAAAGCACAGCACTCCATATGCCTCCAAGGACCATGACTTCAGCACTGTCAATGCTGCCCAGTATCAGTGGACTAAGCTTCCCAACATACTCCAGGGCCATCTCAGACAGCACTTGACACATGCTCCCTAGCAACCAGAACAGGTCACTCTGCACCTATCATCACACACACAAAGCAAGATGGTTGATGGACGAAATTGGATGCAACTCAATCGCTGCCAAATTCCCTTCCACTTTATGGAACATGCTGTTTACATTCAAAATACTATGTATCAGATCACATGACACAGCAATTAGCATAGCAGCTTACAAGGAGACCAAGCCTACAAGAAGAGAGAGCTCAATGTTTGTATCTATATATAAATGAAATTCATCTCCACAAATGAAATGTCTATTCACTTACTTTAGGAATAGGCGACTTTGCCAGCTTCCAAAATTTCCCATCATTTAAAAGGCCTCGAAAATGCCCTTTAATTCCCTCAAGCTCTTCAGAAGGCAAAGTTTGAAGCAACTGGTGCAGTCCTTTCAGACTAGAGCTTAACACCCTGTGATATTTTGCTTCTCTTTCATCTTCTTCTGTAGTTCTGATTTGAAAAAATGATTCCTGCCATTAAATAATGTTTTTTAACTTACACAGATATCTTTTTTCTTAAAGTGTGTGTGTGTGTGGGGGGGGGGGAACTTCCCAAAGATTTACCAGGAAACAGAGATAAGAAATGTAACATAAAAATTGAGAATTAAATGCTTAAATTTTTACACATTTTGTAAAGTACAAGATGATCTCACAGACATATTTTCATATTTTCTTTTTAGAACAGTTTTTAGAAACAGTTTTAGAACAGATAGTTTAACAGTAAAAACTTTTGAGCTCATGTCTGTATGTTTCCACAATCAAAAGATATGTACATAATACAGTTCATACTGAAATAAACTTGCTTAAAATCTTACTTCGGATCACTCAGAGTTGCTGCTGTCTGGGTAGATATATTGTCTATCATGTACTGAAAAATTAATGAATAATAAATCTTGAAACTGATCCCTGTCACTAGAAAAAAAAACAAGGGGAAGGAGGAAAAGCAAAACTATTCAAATAGTTACAAAGAAATGTTTAAAAGCAAATCACTTCTTCGTTGCAGCAGCCACTTGTCAAATATTAACTGTGACAATCTTGCTAGTTTTTAATAATAAAACACATTCTCATAAAAATTAAATGACTGCAGCTTGGAGGTAAAAAAAAATGGGGACAACAAGGGAAACTAAGACACGCTATACACATAAAGTCAATCTTTCAAGGAACTATCTTTTTTAACAGGACAAAACACACAACACAAATAACTAGGAAAATAACTTTTGTTTGGTAAATGTAAGAGGACTCCATAGACCACAAGTGATGTGACATCTCAGCCATATGAAGTCCTACTTTAGTTCCCCTTTGGTTCCCTGGCCCCTGCAGGACTCGACCTTGATTCCCCCCCTCCCCATACCTCCACTGCTCTTAACACTAATCCCCCCTTCCCCATCTATTAATTTTAAGGTGTTCTCCTTGAACTCATATAATCTATGTTTCTTACCCATTTTTACTTTATTACTCATTCAGCGCCATTTTGTTTCTACCACTTTATTACACATTAGGATTATCTTAGGTATATACTAATTGCCTTATATTTATTCTATTCTCTGTTATTTTCTCAACTTCCAGTTTTCATTGGGTACCCAATTTCTTCCCCGCATCCTTTCTTCCACTTACTGTGTTTTTCATTCAGTGTTTCTAGTTCCACACAGACCAGTGCCTTTTTCTAGTTATTTTTCTAATTATTTGCTTCTCTGTGCTGTGTATTCTGTTCTGAAGAAAGGGTAGTGCCCCGAAACATCAACTTGTTTCCCTTGTTATTACAAATGAAACATTTTTTCATGATTTTTTAAGCTTAAAATCCTCTTGTAAGCAACAGAAAAATGATCCTGGTAGATAAATATAAACAGACACACGAACATTTAACACAAGATTTTAAGAGAAAAGTTTAACTTTACTGAATATATGGATCCCTAAAATCTCTTCTTCTCTGCTTACCACAAAGTTAACAAACGTACAGAAACACATGCAAAACAGCTGCTGAATTCAAACTATTAATGAACAAAAGATCTCTAGACAATAACAAGTGTGGCGTGGTCTTGTCTGTTGGTTTTACCTCTACAAGCACTTGCTTACAGAAGATGATAACGTCTTTCTGTTTCTTCTCAGGAAAAGCTGTCTGAAAGGCTTGGCGGGCAGCTGCAGCAACACCTGGATACGTGTCGTTGCAACTTAGGATCCACACTCCTATGACCGACTTAAGGTACGGAGCAAGATTACGGCCAACACGGCTAACCAAGGCTGTCATGGCTGTCTGGGCACTTTCTCGCACTTTGTGATCGACATCCTAGTTTCAGGAGACAAATATGCAAACAAACCAATATATAATAATGACCCACTTTTTTCTTTAAGCAGTGGCATGCAAATTTTTCAGCAACTGATCAGCTGCAATTCAACTGGGTAGGTGGGGTAGTTGGGCCAGGTTGGACTGGGGTGGGGTGGATGGTTGGTAAAACAAATATACTATATTATAGTATATACAAATAGGCTGAACTAGATAATAAGGAACTACAGACACTACTACTTCTAAAAAAAAGAGAGTCAGACATAGGTTACATTTATGGACTAATAAACTTCTGCTTGGAGAGAGAACAAATGATTATTTAGATTGGTTCAGTTTCATTCTCACTATGCATTCTACACAACTTCATCTCCACCAACAGGAAAATCATTTGTTGAGACTATGAATGATGGTAATAAAAAAAACCTTCTCTCACCATAGCCATTTTGTTGTAGATACGTGGCCAGAATGGTAGGACTGCAACAAGACATGCATCATCCTTGTCCTGGCATAACATGCCAAACTCTCCTAACGCCTGTCAAAAGAAATAAAAAACGTAAAGAAAAATTTTATCAATTCAAATAAAAAATTAACAGCTCGATAAAAAAAAATATCTTCTCAATTATTATTATTATTATTATTAGGTATTGCTGATCACATAGTTTCAGTCATGGAGGTTTAAAATTGAACCACCACTGTATTTGGTTTATATTTTAATGAAACATCAATGCACTTCTACTTCCACCTCCAGTGATGTTAAGTAAAGACAAACATGGGTATGTCATGCAAATCTGCCATGAGCAGCAGCAGCACCATTCTTGTTTTGAGCTCATCATTTTTGTAACTTGAGTTCCACAAATGCACCTTCCTTTTTTTAAGAGAGAAACAGCTCATCAATTTTCCAGAATGCACCCAAATTTTCTTAACAGAATGCACAACATCAGGGATCATTCTTGCTACAGGACATCATAGGTCATTTGACCAGTTGACAGAAAAATCAATAGGTCATTTTCCAAAAACAATAAGTCACCAATTTACTGGGATTTATACCATCGCAATGATTAGCAAACAGATGCGGCCTTTTCTCATAGTTGAAGGTTTTTATCGGTTGTGTTCATATACTACTATGCCTGCATTTCTTTTCCTTTCTTCCCTCACACACACACACACACACAAACTTCATCATTTTATTTCCAGTTTTGTGTCAGAAGTTTTGATGTGGTCAAGAATGGCCGAGTGCCTGAAGTTGAGGCAGCCAGTGGTGAAGGAATT
>SMGT01016069.1:36404-55214 GCA_004794575.1 Lanistes nyassanus
TGGAACTCGAATAGCCAAGGCTCTCTGATTAAACGACTTGCTGATTTTTTCTTCGTCGCACTTGCAGTTTCAGGCTCTGTCGCGTCACTGTTGACTGACAATGTCACAATGCGCTTGCAGACGGTGGCTGAGCGAGTCCAAAACTAGCAAACAGATTCGTTTGTCCCTTTTCATCTCGTGGCTTCTTTTTCGGAGGCATGGCTGGTTTTACACGCGATTCTTTGTCGAAAGACTAAGAAAAGTTTCTCGGGACGAACCTGTCTTGTTTACTAGCAAAGTAGTCATAAGAGCACGTGGGAAATTGGTCAGGTCTTCAAAAAACTGGATCGGAACAGCTTTACTCGGCATGCAATACTGACAGTTAAATCCCATTACTTCTTTTCGTCGTTCGTTTCGGCAGATACAACTTTTTACTTCAGTTACGATACGAGGTCAAGGTTGAATACGATGATGGCAAACGAAAAAAATTTTGAAGTTATTGACTTCTTTGACACAAATCTATCGGTCATATGACCTCCTGGCTGCAAAATCTATCGGTCAAAATTGAAGTTTTATGCGTCAATGACCGATGACCGACTCTAAGAATGATCCCTGCAACATGCAACCTTCTTATGCAAACGAATTAGAATTCTCAGACAATCATATCACTTTCACTTATTTCCACCTCTCTGCTCTGTGATCATCTATGCAACTGCCAATGACCTTCAGTGAATTAGCAGTAAATCCAGGATTCTTTTTATTATTCATGCATCATTACAGTCTACAGTATTCATTTGGCGTTAGCAGAATTTCATTTCGTCTGATCTACAGAGCTGACCTTGATTTTGGTGGTTGCATCCCTCTTAGTGAGCTTTCTGAGTATCATGCGAAAATCCGAATCGAGTGTGGAATCAGCATCATCGAATGTTTCACTGGCTGGCACATAAGCTGCAATACCGCTGCCAGCACCGAAGCCAATAAAGCCGGCTGGTGTTGCTCCAGTCTCTGCTAGCAGCCGGGCTGCCTGACTGCTACTGGAGGGCTGTAGGAAGCGAAACGAAAGATTGACATTTCTGTTTTCGTCTGCAATATTATGTTCTGGGACAAATACTCTTTGTAGAAAGTCTCAAATAAGTCTATATAGTTTACTTACTGAATGTCGAGAAACAAGACCGGAAGACATAATAGGGTGTATACAGCAAACTAATTTTAGTCTCTAATACGGCAATAAAATCACAAGATGACAATCAATCAAAATAAGAAGCAAACAATTTTAGATCATGTGGAAATTTGACAGTCTCGCAATGATCAGTACAACTATAATTACTGACAAGAGAAAACAGGGCACTGGACAGATGTTAATGTTACTGTGTTGTTACTTGTTAGTGTTAACATCGCGATTGACGCACGTGAAAGAAACTTTACAACATAAACTTATTACCTTAACATTTCCTTTGGTTCTGTTCTTGCTTCCAGACATGATCAAAAGGTTTTTGACATTATTCTGTTAATAGATACGTGATCGGGAATCCCAGTGGGTTTACTGCAGTATGTGCAATCAGTTCCCCAGATATAAACAACTCTCATGCTCTCCTCGGGAGTCCCTGCACCACTCAATTCGTATTTCCGCTACCGCTCTAAATTTACAAACATGAGGTCTACGTCACTACCGCTTCGGAAAAGTTGGATTGGATAAAGATGTAATACGACGAAGAGATTTAGTATTTAACTGTAAATATTTTTGGCAGTTTACTTGTAATTGCATATGGCTGGAAACTAATTTTTTAGTGATAGTTATTTTTATTAATTACGATAATTTAAGATGATAGGTGGGAGGTAAGTGGCACGAAGTTTTGTCCGGGAGCTGTCCTCGGGTAGGAGGTCGACTCCAGGATCAAAATCGAACATCCGTTGACGACGATTGTATTTCAACTGATTGAAAAATAAAGTTGAGCCTTCACACCGCGCTTGAAACGTGCGTTACTTGTGCCATACTCTGTCGAAAGCCTTTTTTAAGTCGACAAAGCAGGTCTTTCAGATGTTGCAGATAACTTTCAGTTATGACTCGGCAGTTGATATTTTCCGCTGTGCTTCTCCCCGGCCTGAAGTAAGTTTTTTCCTCTGTCGGTTGTTCTGCCTGCACTTTAGTTTTCCGAGGACGATTTTGACTTGAGCATAACTTTGGTGGAGTGGCTCCTCCTCTCAGATCTCTTATTTCGGTTGTATTCAGAAAATTTATCCAGCAGATAGAATGAAAGCATGCTAATGCTATTAACTTGGAGATAGCTTGTGACATAACAGCTATATAAAAGTTACTACTACTGACTACTGTACTACGGACAGTTAAAACTGACAAAAATCCAGCACACAAAAAGAATAGCCAATTGAAGGCAGCCAAGAACTGAAAATGTGCTTTATCCACCAAAAACTGAGGCAAATCTGAAATCAAGCTGCTTAGCAGGCATAATGGCAGCATAAGTTATCAGTGATAGCATGGTGAAGTCTGGAGCGAACATTTCATGACATATGGGATGTCCATTCTTTATTCTCAGAATAATGCGGTAGCAGAAACTGACCAAGATTTATGTGCAGCACACAATTTTATGCTTTAGATAAAAGACCACTTTGTGGTCAACCAAGAAGGCCTGACTCGTGAAAATGATAATGTAGTGTACATGTAGGTTGGCTGATTTAAAGGTACAGTGCTTCAAACTGACACTTTACACTGTAAAGGGATGAGGTCCTATTTTACAGACTATGCACTGAAACAACAACAAACAGTTGGATCAAGCTGCACATATTCACACTGATACAAAAATACATCACAGTAATGTGTAAGCTGTTTTCAAATGCTCGTCTACTTTGGAAAAGCACATGCTGATGCATGCTCATTCTGCTACTAGATATTACCAGTATGCATAAAGCTGTTTTTATCGATTGGGCCCTTCAGAATGAAAATGCCACTTGCTCATTCATACAGCATTAGGGGTAAAATCAGGTCAAAACCATCGCATAAAAAGCATATGCTGATCACCATCGATGTTAAACATCACACCAGTGGCTTCATGCTGGTTTCAGATGCTTGTCCAGCTGTTTGCGTGGGGGAAGGGGGAGGGAACCACCTAAAACTAATAGTGGTAGGCACAGAACTGGTGAATAAAAACTGAACTATGTGATACGGATTGATACAGGAAATCACCTGAACAGTAGGAGGTTGGAGAGCACTCGACATTCACAAACAAAAACCTCAAACGCAAATCACAATGGTTTAAAGTTGTTCTTTTTAATTTGAACAGCTTGGCATATGTATCCAATGTGATAAACATGACTTTCAATACTGTGAGTTGACTTGTAATTACACTTTAATTATCATCTCATGTAACTTCAATAAATTATTGTAGCCAGATAAACTCACTGTCACCGAGAAATACATCATTACAATTTAACATGCATATAAATGCTGAGGTTTTTATCCATAAGTTGTGTTTGCACAAACCAAATAGTTCGTAAGTTTCAGTACGTAACACACACACGCATACACATGTGATGCACATGCATATAGGTGACAAAGCCAGGTAACTACTTTTTCATGGAATAAAATATGCAGAACAGGTAAGGCCAGCAACACAAAGTTGGAATGATAAAAGTATATGAATAAAACTGTTCATGTACATTTTCGCAATTTATATACTTTGCATTGACATAGGTGAATACAAGTGTGCATGCCAACATGGACACAGTTTCAAAGGGCCAAAGTTACTGCAGACATGACATACCAGTGTAAACAAATTGACAGGTGTACAGTAAATGAGTAACTTTTTCTTTCTGCATCGGTACAAAGATATGCAGCGATAGCATGTTTGGTTACCAATATTCAGTATTGCACATACAGAGTTCAATATATGTTTAAAGCAAAATGTAAATGCCATACATCATTTAAAAGGACATATAACCTACTCTGCTGTATGAGGCCAACAGAACCACAAGTTGCAATTTTTTGAATGATCAAAGCAATTTTAAGAATTTAGAAAACAGAAAAGCAAAATGCAGTGAACAGTGGAGCTTTTAAATCCAATCGAATATACTAGATATAATGAGGCAAGAGAATTTCAAATCTAATATTCTGGAAATAATGAAGCACAAGACTTCAGAGGCTAAAACCTTTCTACAGGTTCAAGTTATTTCTGTTCTTTAGGTTGCTTTAAGTGACAAGGATGCTGCATTAAGTACTAGCAAAGACGTAACTACAAGTTATCCTGTTCCATTAGGTACTAGCAGACATTATATATGTATATATAAAGTTATCCTTCATTATTCAGATTTGGCCTACCACATCGAGTTCAAGAACTACTCTTAAACATCAATGTAGTGCTTTCTGATGGAAGAATGCAGAGATCACAGTCTGAAAGTAATTTCTTTAAGAAACCCACCACAACAAAAAATAAACCATTTAGGTCTGGTGCCATAGTTGAACTTAATTTTGAAGGCTTTATTATCGCAAGCACTCACTAGCCATTCCACACACATTCTTTCTCTTCCCCTCTCTCTCTCTCTCCTCTGCCTCTCTTGCTCTGTCATTTACATCTTCATCACAAGCTGAGTCGACCTGTAGAATAAAAGAAGCCTGATCACAGCAGTGCAGACTACATGTACTTCATCTGAATGTACTTGAGGTAAGTGTGCTTGTCGTGCTCTGTCGGTGGCCCAGCTCCGTACCGCCCACGCTCAACGTACGCTTTGTAGATTTCTCTTGACTGAAGGCTGACTGGGGGAGGCTCGACACCAAAGGTGCTGTCCAGTTTGAAACCACTGATGGGATATCTGAACACCAAAAGACAAAAAAAAAAAAGAGAAAAAATTCACATAAAATAATGAAGCACGTGTGGTTGAGTCAAAGCAGGATTTTCCACAAGTCATTGAACCAACAGTGACTGGAATTTTGGGACTTTCTGTCCGATTGAGTCGTTTCGTTTTGAAAGGCAGTAAGAATACTTTGTTTCTACAGAAAAAATGTGAAGACTGATCGAGATGACGGGTGGCTATAAATGGATCTTCGAATTGTGGTTGATAGGAAGGATGGGTTGGCATAATGACAAATTCGTGTTTGTGATGACAGTCTGGCCTAGTTCAACTAGAAACAGAAGCAGTTTACAAATGGTTGACAGAAAAGGCTCAGACTGATAAGCAGAGAAAGTGGAGGGTTGGTGGTGGTGGTTACAACAGTGTGGTGGGGAATGTGGTCATGGTAACGTTTTACAAACTCAAAACTTCAAATTTTAAAGAACTTTTGTGCAAAGAACAATACGCACATGTCCAGTCCTTGCTGTACTTTGCGTGCACGATGGGGAATAAGAGATTTCTCAAAGTCACTCATGGATTCAGGATCCCCTTTTTGCTCTGGTGTCTGATGGCAGCCATGTCCAATTTCCACATACCTGCATCCAAAGTTAGACCACTTCCATAAGTCATGAAATGTCAACAAACTACAAGATTTTCATGTCCCTTATATTTGTTATAATCTGTAGGACAGCGTGATAAAGAGTTCTTTAAAAGAATCAGACATCAAATTGCATCCATCGCCTTGCTGACATAATATAAAAAGCCAATGTAAGCTGAGTTCACAACACATACCTTTCATATATATTTTTATCTCTGTCATTGGGTTCTTTGATCTCCGTGTCATACACTTTTTTCATGGATGGGAAAAGGTCCTGCAAAAAGGTGCCAGAAAGTGTATGATATTGCTGACATAGTTCACTCATATAGTTTTCATATTTAGCCAAAGTCTATTTTCCTGAGTTTTTTAAGTCAATGTAAACTGTGACAAGAACCAAGTACACAATATCTTTGCACTAATGGGATACGTGTTTGCCTAGAACCATGTAGATGCGGGGCTTAGTGGTCCAGTGGCCCATGGCCACTACAGAAGTAAGAGGCCATTAGAAGTCATAAATCATTAGCTTACTGGACGGTCAAATTTATTTGCTGACTCTGGTGGCATAAGTGCTCAAACTTATTTACCTGACGACCAGAATAACTTTTGGACTGGAGGATGAAAATCATCAAAGGAAACGTCACTTCCTAATTACGACCTCACCCAAATAAGACTGAATTTTACATGAGTTTTCAAGTTCATAATTAAAAGTTCCATTCCATTTAATCTGTGTCAATAGTCTTAAAAATAAGAGTAACCATCAAACCAAAAAGAAAACAACCAGGGTTAATGGATGTTTCAGTGGGTCAGTGACTGTCAAATATTGCAACAGACTAGTGTACATTTTACAAGCTTCCAATTCCTGCATTTACTAGGCAAATGAAATAGTGCTGACCATCAAAGCTTATTAAATCTGTGAAGCATAATTTTATCTTCTTTCTTAACTGACCCTTCATGATATCAGTACTGTGAAAAGATCACACAAAGGATAATAAACCAGTACAGATGCCAAGTAAAGACCTCAAAGATTGGCATGCATGGTTAGTGCCTCTGTGAACCGATATCATTAGAGGCTGAAAGGTGGATTGGTATGAACAGTCAGAAAATATCTTGTGATGAGTAGTTTGTGATCACCTGAAAGGAGACATAGTTTGATTCATGTTCAGAGTCACAGAGGCTCGTTGTCTCCGACAGATGAACACCAGCCTCCACACTAGGATCTTCGGAACTGCTCGTGTCATCCGACCCTTGTGAAGTTGACGATGCTGTCGAATCTTTGCCAGATATATTGGGGTTGGTTTCCTGACTGATTTCAAAGAGATATGAAGGTCAAAGAGAACTTATAGGACAAATGGAAAAAGTAATCATACTTTCCTGCCTGACTGGTAATTAACCGGGTAAATGAAGGCTACATTCCATGAAAAAATTAGCATGGTTTTGAAGAAATAAATTTAATTTTTAAAAAGACACTAAAAAGAAATCATGAAAAAATAAGAGCAAATTCTTCTCATAATTTGCATTTTCCATCCATCTGAAAACTTAGTCCATGAGCAAAGAATTAAACAGTCATTAAGAACAAATTTGTTGAATTTATAAAATAGCACTACTCCTTAACTTCTCAAGATAACTGACAACATCACTCTGGTTGTCAGCATGTGTTGCTGACACTCTTTCTAAAGTTTCATTTCCCTGATTACAAAAAGTTTTACAATATTTGAGCTTTTAATTTCCAGGTCAACCTATGTTAGCAACTTCTTTGTCAACCATCAAATGTCCGTTCCCATGTCTGCCATAGCTCTATACTGGATATTCTATAAACATAAACATTCTATAATAACATGGATATTCTATAAAATAAAGCAAATCTCATTAGTGTTTATCCCTTTCCACTCATAACACTGTATGAAAGTTTATCAGGGTAAAATTGAGAAGCTACAAGTTTATAGGTTTTGTCTCGAAAAGATACAGACCACCAAAGGACCAAACACATCATCTGCATACATGTAATATCTTTTGCTTTTAAATATTTTTCATAAAATAAATAAAAGTGTGTGAGTGAGATAAAGAAGACTGCGTGAGTTTCTGTGCATGGGATAATGTGCATGTTGCATGCGGACAATGAAGATACAGCATATGTTGATGGGTATGCAGCTGTGATATATGGGTGCGCATGTGCAACTATGCTTATGCATAAAGGCATGCATGTTTTTTCAAGCATTTGAGCATTCATGTATACACTGTATATACACAACCATATTTATGTACATGCATCTTGATTCTATATACCCATGCATAAGCAAGCAAGTAATTCACCTGGTTCAGTGTACTACTACACTGACAATCTCCCCCACCCTACCCCTTGAGATTTTAAGAAAGTTTTTGGTCATGTACAAGAGTAAAAGAACGACCAAATATAATACAGCAAAACCTGTATGTAGCGGGTCCTTAGACCCACGGACACATAACCAATACAGACACTTGAGACCTGCACCAATCAATTTTCAACATCAACACAAACCCCCTTAAACAGGCAATCACACTGTCTAATGTGAACCGCAGACAGTGAGTTTTGGTCCTGATTGCATGCATGCTCTATTTGTCTATAGTGGACACGGTCATTTGGCACGCTAGTTTGCAGCTCTAACCAGAGCTATCGAGGTCCCATTTGCAAGACATCGTCTGTCACACAGCTATTTATTTCTTTGGCCACGTTACGAGCAGGCCAAAGGAGAGTTTTCCGGCGAAGGTGATGGTATGGTGCTCAAAGCGATGATGATGATTCCATCACCACTCTTGTCATATCAACAAAGGAAGCCTTGGAACATGCTGAGTCCCTGATTGCTCTACTGCACACTCAGGACATAGCAACTTTCTCTTGGCAACCATATTCATGAAGACTTATAAGAAAATATGCACATTTCATGCAAGAGGAACACATCCCACATTTCTGACATTTTCTTTGCATGCACAAACCACACAAGCTGATCTCAGATGCCATTTATTGTTATTGCTGATTGAATGAAGTTGACTATTCCATCATGTTGTCTATGTTTTGCTTCTTGCTTTTTACATGTACATACAGTTTACCGCAGTCTAATGTATAGTGTTGCATGATCACCTAAAGACACATGGTCCTGCAGACCCTCCCTCAGATGAGCGGCCACCTGTCTCAGAGGGACACTTTTAAGTGGTCCCAAGGGTGTCTGCCACAGACAGGTTTTGCTGTATTTTGGTCCAAGAATGTTGTGTGACTTTTACTGTCATTCCTGTCTGACAATAATGGTTGATTGGTGGTTGTTGGTTGCTTAACGTCCCTCTGCAAACTGGGTGCATATCAGGACAATGGACTATAGAGGGGATGGGGTCCTATTACTGAACTATGCACTGAAAGAACCACCAAGCTGCAGAAAGATAGCTAGGACAATAATGGCATTCACACCTGTGTTAAATACTGAAATTTTCAAGAGCAAAAAAAAGGGGGGTGGGGGGAGTCTTGTATTTGGGTTTATCATAACATTTTTAGAACTGGCTGTCACACACAATACTTTAAAAACTCTACCATTTCTGTGAATGTAGCACTTAAATATGTAGAGATTTATTCTGGGATAAGAGCAGAAAAAATATCACCCAAACATCTACACATGCAACATAATGATGTACAGAAAATAGACCGTGAACCACTTGTACACATGCACACCTTGATAATGCTGTGCAACGCTTGCTTAAAATGTCTGGGGATTTATTGATATATAGTAAGCATGAGAAAAAAATCTAAGCATGGCTACACTGTGTACAAGCATATGAACGGTCCCACCATGCCTACACTGTGTACAAGCATATGAACGGTCCCACCATGCCTACACTCTGTACAAGCATAGGAACGGTCCCACCATGCCTACACTCTGTACAAGCATAGGAACGGTCCCACCATGCCTACACTCTGTACAAGCATATGAACACCGTGCCTACACCGTGTACAAGCATATGAACGGTCCCACCATGCCTACACTCTGTACAAGCATATGAATGGTCCCACCAACTCACAAAACTTTGAGCCTGTGCAGTTGCCAATAGAAGGAAAAGAAGGAAAACATCAAGGCTTGCATTGTCTAAGGAACATATCCCCTTATAGTCAGAGATAATTTTAAAAGGCAAGAGCCAAATCAGAAACAGGGGAAGAAAGGAAGATGAAACTATATGGATGAAAAAAAACCCCAACAGGAATACTCTGCTGCAGATCATGTGACACAGAACAAGTAGTCTTCTTTATTATGGCCCAAAGGCGCTTGTTCGTAGTCTTCTTTATTGCCTTCTACAGTTGAAAATAACTATGAGAAGCATCGTCAGCAGTGAGAGGCAATTCTCCAGAAAGCACAGCACAAGCTGATTTGCCATCCTGCCCATTCACCCACCCACCCATCCCACTCACCTCCAAAGAGAAAAAGTACAAATGAAGACTTTTATCCTGTAGTAAAAGCAGATTAGATCCAAATATCTAGATGCTAAAGCTGTTAGTAACAACGTTTGTACACAAACCATAAATCCCACAGGAGACAAAGAAACAGTCAAGTGACAACATTTTTAAAAAAAACACACTACTTGCTACAGTAAAATGCATGTCTTTCCAAATTTATTCCTGGGCCATCGAGTTGACTGTCAAGACCACTGTACACCATGACAACTGACAGGCAGGGGTAGTGACAGAGCACCAGATTACAGGCTGACGGGCAGTACGTGAGTTCTTTATGTACACTGTGCTGTGTGTCTTCATGTTTGCCATCTGTATCTTCTACGTGTACTAGAGCAGTTGTATGTACTACAAGTTCTGAGTCTGCTAACTCGACTTTCTGTTGATACTGAATTCAACAAACTCTTCTAAACTGGATCAGTTTGTGGGCAAAAGTAACTGCTGTCACTTGTTCACATTAGCCAAAAGAAATGCATTTCAACCAAGATAATGCTCTTTTCTTTACTTTCTACTATCCATAATACTAACAGGAAGAGTAAAACACACAGTTTAGTTCAGATCTTTACATTTGTTTATATCTATGGTGTTTAATTTTGTTTAAAGAAACCAACTTATGAATCTTTTGATCACATTCTTTAATATTTCCTCACATTGGCGCATACAATTTGAAAATTAATATTCAGTTTTTTTCTCTCTCGCAAGAAAACATCTTTAAAAAAAACGGCTAGGCAAGAAACAAAATTAGTGTACCAACCTGTTTGTGATAAAGGACAATTGGCTTGTTCTACTTGTGAGGTGACTGTGCAACCTGGCGATACTAAAACACAACAGACCACACTACGAAAACCAAGCCACATGCTCAAAATCTTGGGTATGTGCAAAATATTGTGCAGCTTAAATATGCAGAGCGAAGATGGCTTCAATTAGCTTTCTAATTACATGCATGGCCATTCTTCCAAGCATGTTTGGCTCTACTGCACTGCATGTCTTGAGATTCTTCCTGCTGATGCCTCAGTCATGTACACCTGGTCAGGTGATGCTAAAGTATTCAAAACCGCACGTATCAAGCAGTGAAATCCTGTGACCAGTGAGACGCTAAACTCAGTGGCGGCCTTTCTCCTCTTATAAACCAAATAAAAAGTTTATTTTGCCTTAAAATGTGAAATAACACAGAATAAGTGCCATTTGCCTGGATGTAAATAAGCAGGCACACATTTCTGCATGTATGTCCAATCTACAATATTTTAGGCTTCAATATTGTGCACATACACCAGCCGATCCTGTCACTACATGCCACTCACGACACAGTATACTCAAGCACTACATAATAACAACATCCAGTTACATAAGATCTCACACTCATCAAAACTGCTCAAGGATTAACAACACAACTACATAAACAAAGCTCCTAAGGTGACAGAATGGGGAGATACTGAGGAAAACAATGTTAAAAATAAGCTTTTAGAATGTGACGAAAATTAACCCAAAGCACATGTAATTAATAAAAGCATTTTTGCACATTAAAGCACTACAGTAGCAAACAGAATAAAGGATATTTGCATTTTGAGTCAAGAATTAAGTTGCAAAGGGAAAGGTTCAGATACCAAACATCAGTGCTAGAATAGCCCTGCTAACAGACTGGCATGCACACAAAGTTCAACTGTTAATCTTATGACTGACGTCTGCAAAGACTCCCTTAGCCACTCACCCCCCCCCACCCCCACCACCACCAGTCTCTCTGAATATACTAAGCTTGGAAGTAAGGTGACATCACTTCTGAAGTATGTCACACTCCCTACACTCATTCTTTTTCTCAAAAGCAGGCTCTCTCTGAAAAAAAGGTGTCTGTATGCTGTACTCCAACAATAACACATCCACAAATAGTATCATCCCTTGTCAGTACAAAAGCACACCGACAGATGGAGAAGTCCCCGTATAAGGTTACAGGGAGGATAACCCTCAATTACCAGGGCCTGTAAATTTTTTTTTTACATAAAAAAATTTAAGATGTAAAAAAAAAAAAATCAATGGACATTAGCTTCAAACACAAATACGACAATTATTCCTCCCACATAGGAAGCATGCTGTCATTAGCAGCTGTCTCATAACACACAGAACATTGTCAGAACTTGCTACACCACACATCCCTTCAGTCGGCTTACCCCATCTTATCTGCTGGGTCAGGAGTTTCTCGAACCAGAAAGGGGCTGAAGTCCTTTGCTCCTTTTGGCATGTATTTTCTGTTTTTAAAACAAAATATCTCTCGCATTATAGTCTGGTGACGTGTGAATTCATTCTTAGTCTTGGTGAACCAACACTATCCGCTAACACTTCATTTATTTTTAAACTTACTGGTGGACTTACAAAACGAAAGATAAAGAATTATAAATTAAAAAAATCATTTGATCCCATAAAGGCATCCAACTAAAACTCTGAACTGTCTCCATCATGATCAAAGGGTCTTTTTTCTGTTTGTCTCCATTTTGTGCCTTTCTTTTTCATTTCCTTTCTATTTATTCACTTTTTATTTTTTGGGAGTGTTTTGTTTTCTGCTTTTTCATTTTGTGACTCTGTAAATCAATAAAGACATGGAATTTCCAGAACATCTGCATGTTGGACTGGAGTCCCAAGTGAACATTTCTTATATGAAATATAAGACATTTAGACCACACAAACCTTGTAGCATGAGACATATAGTATTGATAAAGTTCATCAAAGACTGTCAGCTCATAAGGACGGTAGAACTCAAAGAATATGTTGATGTTCTCGCTTAATCCAGGCACCACAGCAACCTCGAGCTGGTCTGCCTCGGACTTGGACACTGTGGGAGAAATACGATATGCCCAGGTCATTCTTTTTCAAAAGTAAGCTTTTACTTTTGGTCCACCAAATCTGCACATATATGCTCACAAAAGCCAGTTCTGCATGTTTGCATCCACAAATTCCAATCCGAAATCTATATAAACAGAATGTTTCTAAACAGCTTGACTTGTTGAGTGAATCTAGTAACAGTAATGGCAGTTTGGGGCATCACCTAATAACAGGGAAAGGTTTTCAGGCTCACAAATCAGAAATGGAAAAGAAACTGGCAACCACAAGCTATACCAGCTAGAGGGGAAAAAATGCACCATCTGTCCCAAAAAGTGAAAGACCCTCGCACTAGTTTGCCAGGTAGCAGCAGCACAACAGCTCACCCATCCATGAGGTTGGCAAACTGCTTGGATGGTGAGCAGGTGTGTATGATTCTCCCCCTCCTGATGTTTATTCTCATGAAATTCATGCCATTTGGTAACGGTGAAGAACATAATTTTTACCAGTCAGGCAAAGTCCTTCCCTTCTCCATGCTGATAGTGAGTTCAGCTGAATAGGCAAAGAATGGCTGCTGAGTTCAGATTATGAGTTATTGCATTACACGGGAAGTAAATCTCGTAGGCCAACAGTTTTCTCTCCAGCAGACAGTCTGCAAGGGAACATAACTGCCCTAAGTGCTGGTGGGGAGTAGAGCTAATAACTCATGACATTCATGCCATTTGGTAACGGTGAAGAAGAAATGTGACAATGTCTCCAACCCTGATATGCTACCTGAAGTCCATGTCACCACCTTTCAACTGACCTTCTTCGTACGGCATTGGCAGATTCTGGAAGACCTCAGCATCCCACCACTGTGAATAGCTGCTGACAATTCAATGCAGCAGATAAAAATGATTTTGCTGCGACTCTTAATTAGCAAACAAGACCTAGTCAGTGAATGTCAAAAGAAAGCCATGACATTATCTGTGTACGTGTATTTACAGTCACCAATGCAAACATATATAGATGGCACACTTTCTTCTCCTCCCTAACCTCCCCCACCCCATTCCCATACACGCAAACTTTCACACAAATGAGTTCTTGTGTGCAGATAAATGCAATTTTTTGTTAATTTAAAAAAAAACTTTGTATATTTCGTAGGTCTAAAAAGTCTTTCAACTTTGACTCAAGACGATGACAGTTGAACACATTTTCTCAAAGATTTGATGGTCACTTAAGCACCTATTATATTAAAAATATCTTGGAACCATCAAAACTCTCAGCTGTAGGAAGACAGTATTTTTCAAAGCCCATGTCATCATCCAATATTATCCACCCTTTGTTGGCAGACACAGATTTAACTTGTCAGCTTTTATAGCCTGGCCCACCTTACCTGTGGTTGTGTGTCAGTGGCTTGCCCAGGGTTGTAGGGTTGTGCAAATAGAAGTCAGTGGGCAGTTCCCAAAGATTAGGCTGACCGTTTACAGGTTCAAACACACCAAGGAATAAGTTGAATGCCTGCTGCTTCTCCACATCTGCAGAAAAAGTAGCATAATCATTTATAATGGTCGATAACAAGGTTCAGCTGACAGATGCATGTACAACAGCCCAAAGCAGCAGACAGGTTTGCACACAGCTAAGCTTCTGAGCAGGTCTGGGCTTATCCTAATTATAATACAGTCTGATAATGACAACCAACATGACTTAAATATGCCCAGTTGCATATCTTTCAAACAGAATTAAGTTTTAAGTTTCATATTAAACTACATTCACAATGAACACTGATTCTGGAAGAAGTTACCTGAAAAAGTGTTGCTATAGTACCGGGAAAGAGTCTGCATAATATCACGACTGTGTGATGTCCACGGTGCAATTTTCCTGTAGCCCTTAATGCGGTGAACAAGCTGGGAGCCTCCATACTGGAGGGCCACAGTGTCACCATGGTCTTCATACAGCTCCTCCAACATCCTGAACATCCATATGAAAGCTACAGTGCGCTGTTTGCATACAAATGAGCATAGCTGCCACATTGCCACGAGGGATAGAGATGTGTAAATAGCAACATACTAATCAATGTACATCTTTACAGACCCAGCAAGTTTCTTTCCTGTTCAAAATTTGGAAGCATATACATGTAATTATAAATGAAAAGAATGATCTCCACAACATCGAAGGAAGAAAATATACAAGTCTCTTCTCCAAGGAAAAACAAAAACCCCAGGAAACAGTCACAAAAGTAAAGATAAATGTTACAATGCCATCAGAAATCTTTCACAATACTTACTTTACACAATCTGAGTCAAAGTCAAGATTTGGCTTTTCAAGCACTCCCAAAGCATATAACTGGTGACAGAAGACAGATATCTTTTATTTAATTTTGAAAACCAATACATCCTGGCATACTATATAAATCACAGTTACATGTATCTATAGAAACATTTGATACTGGGAACACTTGACAGGCATCTGATTTTTCATAATGCTCACTTAACAACAAATTAACAAAAGGACAAAAGGCTGCATCACACCTGGTATGCGAGTGCACACTTGCCCAGCGCAAACTGAGCAGTGTTAGTGCGATCCAAGCAATCAACACAGTTAGTTCGCACCACACCCATCTGTTTGCAACCATTCTTGCTCCAGTGCCCCTGAAGCACCTTGAGTCTGCAAGATTTTGATGCTAGAGTCAAATGCATAAAGCAGTACGACAAACACAAGTAAATCTTTCATGGCTTCAAAAGAGCTTCCAGCAACAATTTCAACACATTCAGTAAACCCATCAAGAGAAGCATTCAGTGGTTAATTTTTTTCTAAAGCAGTATTCTTTTCAATTCTTGAAGAAACCTGATGTTCATGATACTTTTGAGATGAAATAGTGATTAACATTATTTAACCATGATCTTACTCTTCATCTTTGGACATGTATTCTGCTTGTCGGGATGGTAAACACAGAAAAATTCCATTCTGTTTCAGGCAGTAGCGGGCAATCCTACCAAGTCGCATCATGACATCAGCATTTTTCCTGAAAAACATTCCACAGGCAACTGCTACTTCAATACAAAATCTAGACAGATTAATGTTAAAAATTAACTCTGTAAGCTTGGCACACATCAAGGTGTCACAAAATCTTTGTCCTTCAATTCTAGATCTTTCTTTCAGCACTAGCTCACAAAAAAACAAAGGTTATTATTGTTTTCAAACAATTTATAGTTTCTTCTTGTAAAGCTCCATTGTATGGGGTGTACAGATTTGACAGAAATAGTTTGGTCTTTAATGAGACAAAGCTAGGCATAAGTTCCATTTCTCGCACGGGGCACGAAACGATTCAATAAAGCTTTCTGAATATAAATTATTTGCGGCATCTGATTGTATAGCAAACAAAGAAACATTTTATGATAATTTAACACCTCCATGCTATGTTTAATATTAAGAAAGCATAAGTAGAGTACATGTCTTGAATATATACCTATATAAATATTTACTGATTATTTAGATTTACAATAACTCACTTTTTAACTGCATGTTCTCCCCTCCCCCCCCCAAAAAAAAACCTATTGAACAAAGAAACAAAGCCTACCTTTTAGTAACCCGTGCCATGTCAAAGCCAATGTACTGGATGGCATGCTGAGGCGGCAGGAACTGGTTCAGGTAGTTTATAGCATCAACAAATTCTTCACTCAATATGCTTTCATGACGCTTTCGTTCACGGGTCTGCAATAAAAGCTCAATATCAGCATATAAGGCTTATGACTTTATTTTTTTAATTATCTGTTTTGTATTTGTTTTGTCTGTGACTTTTTTGTCAGAAGACATAAGGTAGATGTCTATATTTGCCATGATATGTAATTCCACAAAGAACACAAGGTTACCCACCTTCACAAGATTCAGCACCACAACAGGAGCTCCATAGCGCCTCAGCACCTGGTTAAAATGGCGACCAGCTACAGTGGCGTATGGGTCTCTCTGATCCACTGCCACCAGCACAAGAATGTTTTAACACTGATCAAAGCAATTTTCATCAGAAATCTCTAGTCTACTGCCATCAACAGAGTAAACAGGACCAGACTCTCTGCTAGACAAAAGAAATCCCATGCAAAGAAAGTTCTTCAAATTATGTTCAGTGCGAACCTGAGTGCAGGTAAAATAACTTTTGGGGACAGGATTTTGGCACATCACTTGTTGAATAGCACAGGGAAAGAAGTCTGAGGGAAAGATTTGTGTTGCCCCGCTGTATCTAGGAAACTTTCTCTTTGTTCAGGGTTTTTTCTGTTTGTTTGTTTTTGTTTTTCTTTTTCGTTTTTTTTTTTTTTTTTTGGGGGGGGGGGGTTATAAGTTAATAGATTGTTCACTTAATTTAATTTTAAACACTCAAAAGTTACTCAAGTTGTTGGACTACTGAAAATTTGAAACTTTCCCATCCCTGGTTATGCACATGAAAATAAGTGTAACTTAGCTACTGCTGTTATGATTTAATGCTGTATGTTATGGTTTTAGAGATCATTTGCAACATTAAAAGAGTAAAAAGAGTAGTTGAAACGTATATTGATATAAGCAGAATTCCTTCCCCCCCCCCCCCTTTCAGAAAAAAACAGCAAATCAACAGGTCAACACTGGGGAGAGTGTCCAGCCTAGCTCAAATGGAAAATCAATTACATGTGATTGGTGGCTTTGGTCCCATCTTGTTCAGGTCCTGTGACCAAAAGAGAGGAACAGAGCCCCTCAGCTGGACATAAGACGAAACTTTGGTGTGTGCCAGGAATGTTACAGATGTGTCTTGAACAATCTGCTCTGTCTCTATCTCATTGGCCACTGAACCCTGTGTTGAAGTGAGAATACATACATATTCTTCGATTCAGGCCAGCTAGGCAGTCTGTGCAACCTCACACTATATGGTTCTGACAGCATAATACAACAGGCATCTTGAATTTAAAAATGGTAAAATTCTGATTGGCAACAAGACAGAGCTAAATGTATTGCACAAATGAACGATAAAATGCAAAACGACTTATTACATAGCTGCTTACTCACATGATGTGTGTGGTACACACACCCTCCCTTTTCTATAAAGGTCTAAATATTACCAAAAATATTTGTTTTAAGTTAACCAGCACAGTACCATTCATCTAATCATTTAACAAATGTAGCATAATGCAAGATGATGGAACACACCTCACAGTTAGCTCCTCTCTTCAAGAAACGGGTGCCGGCAAATTCGTTCGATCTCCTCCCAATAAGGGTGAGATAGATTGACTTGCCATACACGCCAATGTCTACAATTTTGTATAGGAAAGTGTGTCCAGACATACAGTTTCTATCGCTCTGAACGTAATACAGACTCCCTCCCCTCCACTTATACACTCCTACACACAAACAACACACACACACACACACACATCAGCCAGACAAGATCAACATCCCACTGAGTCTGACTTTCAACAACATTTTTATAAAATTAACCATTTATTATAAATATGACATTGCTAACACAGAAAATTGAGCAACGACTTTGGAAGGATACTGCTCTGGCCGATGAAACCATGAATAATATACAGGATCCAATCATGATGCATTTTGCCCTCAGCATGTTTCAGCAGATGATTGTTCCAGACAAACTTGCGAGTGGGCTTCTGCCGAATGCCACACACTGATTCAATTTCTGTACCAAAACAAGTCAAGTACATCAATGGAACCATTGCACTGAAGATCTGAAGAAAAACATTGGAAAAAAGTCATGCTAAAGAAAAGACAACAGGCAGGCTTGTTAGCACTCATATTGTTCTCCCAGTATCTATCCAGCTTTTGCGGTACAGTAAAACCTCCCATGTAAGACTCTGAAAAAGCAACCAAAATCAGGTCTTATAATGGAGGGGTCTTGTAAGGACTGGTTGCGCTAAACCGTTAGTACATGTACTGTGATGGATGGGGTGAGAAATGAACACATCTGCATATATGTTATAATGGCAGCCAACTACAACATGCTTTGTCAAACTGTTTTATTTACCACTGAACTACATGTTAAAATAGTTTTTTCACATCGCAATCACTGGAATACATGAACATGTAGTTTTATCACACATCAGACTTACTTTATCTCATCACCTCTAGCTTCACCCCACCACACATCATTACCCCCCCCCCC
>SMGT01016069.1:64218-88892 GCA_004794575.1 Lanistes nyassanus
GCCCATCGCCACGCCGCTAATTTGGTGGAAACACTGGCCATCAAACTCGAATGTGTTGAGTTTGAGGACCAATTCCGCCAACCTAATCAGAGTGTGTGTAGGAGGGTGGGGGTCACTGCGTGCGTGGAGGAAGAAAGACAGTGCGGTTAAGCCATCAGTGTGGGGTATGGATGTGTATAGGGATGTGACGTCAAGGGTGAAGAGGATGTTAAATGGTTAAATGGACGTCAAGGGTGAAGAGGATGTTAACATGATGTTATATTTCATGTACATGTATTAAAGCATGTCTTATTTGTAATCAGCAGTTTATCTTTTTCTGGAAAGGGCAGAGGTAAACATTCATACTTCTACTGTGACTGAAATTCTAAAAGAAAAGAATTTTTCCTCCTATTTTTATTTTTCTCCTTCTTTCAGCACTTAGTAGAACCACCATAAAAAGTCAAATTTTTGTTCATTTGTCAAGATAATCAAGATATTAGCTTGGTTGACTGGTTGGTTAGTTATTTTAGAGGAACAGTGCTTCCACCTTGTGATGATTTTGGGATGAGGTCCTATTACTAAGCTATTCACTGAAAAAAAAATCAGACTGAAAACTAGAGTAAGATTTAATTTAATACTCAGAGGATGGCCATGGAGTCTGAACAATGTTAAGCTCAATCAATAGAGCACTGGACTTGCAAATCGAAGATGCAGGGTTAAACGCAAGACTGACCAAGGATTACATGTAGTATATATCCTGGAGTCAAGCAGTGTGGTGACTGCATTCAGCTCTCCCCTGAACATTAAATTCCATTTTCCTCACTGACCATCTTACTGCAGCTAAATTCAAAACAACCCCATGCACCCACTACACACACCTGAAACATTGCCATAGAACTGCCGAGGGTTTCAGAGAATATCAGGTGTAGCCACACATTTTTGAGGGAAAAATCTCCTTGCTACTGTTGCCTTAGAGCAAAAAATTTTTTTTTTGAAAATGTGCACCATTATCTCTATCTATGATAACAGATATTCAATGCATCAGAAGAACTGGCAGCCTCAAGCAAATACACAGCCATCCGTCTTTTCACGGTGGCGATGACATACTCACCTACTCCCTTGACAGACCTGGATGGAATTGCAGAGCAGTGGTCTCTCCCAAACAGCAGTAAGAGACTTTTATTAAAAGCATTTTCCTACCTATGTCATATTTAATATCACATTTAGAAAAGCAGATGTGAACTGTGTGCTGTGACTACACACAGTTTGTTCAAAAATGGGGGGGGGGGGTGTTGTCTTAAGAGGTTTTTTAAAAAAAAGAGACATGTTTGTGTCTAAATGTCAACGTGTGTGTGTCAAAATGCGGATCTGTGTTGTTTTAAAAAAAAGCATAGAAAATTTGGCTTAACAAGATATTAACAAATATCTAGAAGAATATCATAAAAAGTATCCCCCCCACCCACCCAAATTGTGAAACTTTTATCATGTGGTTCTTTACCATCATGTCTGCAGCAGAGAACTTCTGTAACTGACCGTGATACTTTGTGGCTGATACGCTAACAAATAAACAAGCATTATGAGCACTATTTTTTCCCCTTTTCTTAAATTGCATGACTTATTTTCATGATTTCAGCCTCAGTGGGTCAAGGAAATTTCACTTACTTCTCAGCAGTCTGCTGGTTATATGGTAAACTGCTGTTTGAAGAGCTTGGATATCCCATTGGTTTGATTGATACTACCTGGGGGGGAACACCCGTGGAGGCATGGTCGTCACCTGACGCACTGGCCAAGTGTGGATTAAGCCATGACTGGAATACAGCCAGGTAAACTGGGATATACCCAAACACTTTTGTTGCCACAGAACACAGATTAAAATAACAAGATAAAAGATTATTAACATTTCTGAAGCATCTGCAGCGTCGTCTGACGGTGCTGCCATGTCTTCCTTATTTCTTTTCAGCTTGAGAAAGCTCACCCCACTGGAAGGCCCATCAGACTTTTCTCAGCTATGGAATGCCATGGTTAACCCCTTGCTGAGGATGACCATCTATGGGGCTATTTGGTACCAAGGTATTTTCCCCTCCATTTAAAGCATTTTGTGTCTACATGTGGGTATGTCTGTCTATGTGTGGGTATGTCTGTGTTTATGTGTGGGTATGTCTTTTGTCTACGTGTGGGTATGTCTTTGTCTACGTGTGGCTGTGTCTGTGTCCACAGGTTGGTATGTCTGTTTACTTGTGGGTATGTCTGTGTCTGCATGTGGGTATGTTTGCATCTACATGTGGGTATGTTTGTGTCTACCTGTGGGTATGTTTGTGTCTACATGTGGGTATGTTTGTGTCTACATGTGGGTATGTTTGTGTCTACATGTGGGTATGTTTGTGTCTACATGTGGGTATGTTTGTGTCTACATGTGGGTATGTCTGTGCCTATACATGGCTAGATTTGTGTTAAGGTGGATTTGTTGTAGGTGAGGCTGACTCTGAAGGGCCACCGATGTATCGGTACAACTGCACTTTTCCTGCCATGATTGATGACTGGCGTGCAAAGTTCAGTACGCGGTCTGGCCAGACTGACCCTGAGTTTCCATTTGGTTTCGTGCAGGTCAGCATAGTGTAGTGTTTTCTGCATGTTAATTTTTGTCATTTTCTTATATCACATGGATTTCAACCACAGGTACACCACTGTCTGTTATGAAGCTGTGGTTTCTGAGTTCTGAGGTCCGAGCTGTGTTGACGTGCTTGAAAATTTGATTTATGCATCATAATATAGATTCTGAGACTGCTTGTTTCAACAATCCATATAAATCCTATCAAATCAACATCTGTAAAAGCACAAGTATTAAATTTTTATGTTAGAAATGTTAACATTTTGTAACAGAGTACATTGTATACGTCTGACAGGAATTGTTTGTTTTTTTTAATATTATCTGTAGCTGGCACCGAATCGTCCTATAAGCGAAGATGTTCGGGTTGGATTTCCTGATATTCGTTGGCACCAGACGGCCGACTATGGCTATGTGCCCAACCTTAGAATGAAAAATGTCTTCATGTCAGTAGCCCTGGACTTACCAGACTTCGACTCTCCTTATGGCAGGTAAACAGCTGAACTGAGATCAGTTCCAAGAGCAGGAGAAGATGTAGAGATATGTGTGCATAACTGAGATAAAATTTCTTTTCAATTAAGGGGGACAATATGAAATATATAAAGATAAACTTCAGTTCAAGTTTTTAAAGGGATGAGTTTAGTCCACTACAAAACAGTAATACAAACTGTGAAAGATGAAAACCATTCCATTCCTGAGAGACTAGCACAGATATTTCCATGCGAAAAAAGAGTTTGGGAGTTTGACATTAGTGAGCAGATATGCTTAAAGCATCAAGCCTACAGGCAGTAAGAGAGGAGAAAGCGTGTGCTAATTAGCCATATTTTATGCCTAAATTTGCTGCTAAAATCTTTACTTCCCTTTTGTGCCCAGATGAGACTTTCGATACTTTAAGGCTTATCTCCTGAGAACAAAAGGGGAATAATTGACATATTTTATATATTAATATCTTTCAGCTAACCAAACCTAGTCATTTAAATTCAGAGGTGGGTGGGTTGGTTGGTTGGTTGGATTTTTGTTTGTTTGTTGCACTCAGGCTGGTGATGTACACCTGGGTATAATTCTGTCTTGATGTGCACCTGAGTATGTTCACATGTGGACACATACTGACACATATAAAACAGTTTTTTCTTACAGTCCAAGCCTGTGATTACTGACACCACAGACAAAATTATTTCTGTAACTTTTAGCATACATCCTCGTGACAAGCAAGATGTGGCAGAACGTCTTTTCCTGTCGGGGCTGAGGGTCGCTTACCATAGGGGGCCCACAGTCTATAACGGACCACTTCCTGCAAAAATTTCTCAAAATGGAGGTTCTGTTACTCTTGACTATGGCAATGACTGGCAGATACACACTGCCAATGATCAGGGATTCGAGGTGAGTTTATTTCTCCTGTCTTATGGCGGCAGCAAGGGGTGCTAAGCATACAATCAAAAATCCAGGCAATCTTAAGAGCTCATGGCTAAAAATTTACTAAATTAATGATGAATTTTCGTTTTATCCACTTTCCTGAAATCAAAATTCAGCAAAACGAATTTAGTGGGATTAACTATGAACCTGACACAGTGACAGTTAATAACATTGTTCAGTCACCAGTTCACCAGTTCAGCTCAGGTTTGAAATGTGACCATACATATGACGCTTCAGCTGAAGTGCAGCAGTTATATTTGTTCATATGAATTGTGAAAATATTTTGTGTAGATTTTTATCATTTCTGAATATGTTTGTAATACTTTAAGCCTGAAGACTAATCTCGGTTCTACTTTGTTTTAGCTGTGCTGTTCTAACTCTCCCACTGGCGTGTGTAAATACCAAGACTCTCAGTGGACCCAGGCTCCAGTTATTTCAAGCACTGTCTCCGCAGTAACTCTGAATGGGACAGTCTGCGGGTCACAAAAATACATCATTGGCATACGCTATGCCTGGCGTGAGTCCCCGTTTGATTTCAAAAAAGGTTCAGTCTACTCCGCTGCAAATGCCCTTCCAGCTCCCCCCTTTATCAGCTTCAAACCAGAAAGTGCAGGCAGCACATTCACCTACACCATTGACTGGTCGAAGCCAACGATTATTCCATGAGTTACAATCACAAGTATACTGTTTGGAATGCAAGTGAAAAGGTTACCACTAAAATCGTTTTTATCATGCAAGTGCCATCCGTTCTAGTTTCGACAAAATTTGCTCAAGATTGGATGCTTTTTTCCTGAGTATTTTTATAAACTCTGATGTTTTTTTTTCTTTTGTTGAGCCAGCCATGGATCACTGGATTTTATTTGTATGCTATATGAATGCTGTTAATGTATTAATTGAATGTCATAAGCAGAACTTGACATAATAAAGACATAGGCAAGTTTTCTGGTGGAGATCTAGAAAAACCATAGAAACTGTAAGTTGTGCAGCACAAACTTTGTCTGCAGTCTTCTGTGTCTTTGAAACTTGATGTGAACCACAGAGTCCTGCCCCATTTCCATCTTTGACAGTTTTCTTGTCAGGGGTTAAATCTGTGAAATTTTTTTAAATTTTAATTATTATATTATTATTTCCATTTGGGTTTTGTCTTGAGGGTCTGTTGCTGAGTTTTCACTGTTTTATCTTGGGGCTGTGGATATTGCTTACTTGTAGTGCCATATTCAGTTAGATTTTCAATTAAGTGGTGTACACATGAATGTTACGTTTATGGAAAGAAAGTACCTGTGAGATAATTTCCTCTTGGTCCAGTGACCATCACTCAGCCATGAAAATTAGACGGATGCTAAATATAAGGCATGAATTGTCTGAAGAGTGGCTTTTGTTGTAAGAGAGAACTTGCTTTGGATGTAGATTTGAATAAGTGTGAATGACAAGGTATACCCATCAGCGTGTTGCAATTATTTACACTATGTGTGTGTGTGTGTGTGTACATTTTATGAGTAATGGTGTAGTCCTGAAAGATTTATCACATCAGAGAATTCATATGGTTTTGTGATCATTCCAACATGTCAGATGACAGAAAATTTCACCTTGTGGGACAGTTTTTAGTTAGCAGCTTACTGACCTATAAATGTTACATTCCAAACCATCATTATTTATCAGTTGTACAGACATGGATTGAGTAAAGCAAGTACAGTTACACAAACGTTTCAGTCACTTGTGGTTACAGACTTACAGCGCCCGTGTGCAGTCACATATTTTATGGGAGCTTAGTATAATATGCAGATTTGTTATTACAATAAAAGACAAGTGAGTTTATGACTGTTTTGGTCTTCAGTGTTAAGTAAATAAAGACCAAGTTCCTAACACTGGTGATTTGAAAACAACTTTCTGAAAGGAAAGCTTATCTTGTGCATTATTTACTAAATTCCATGACAAGCTCCATGTGGTTACAGCAGGTGCAAAGATTTTCTCTACATTTAACCCCAACCTAAATGATACAGAGTACTGTACGTGTACTTCTTGATCAGTTGTGCTAATAATGCCTGTTGCACTGTATGATTGTCAGCAACCCAATTACACTCATCTGAAGCGCTTTAAAAATATTTTAAAGGCTTTTTATTCAGTGGATACAATTTTGTTAAAATTTTAATGTCTTAATGGTATTCTTCATTAAGGTATTCTTATTAATTTTTCATAATTATTCAAGAAATGGCTTGTGATGGTTGTTACATGCTATATGTTATACCTGTTATACTGTATGTTGTTCGTGGAGGGGGAGAAAATTTATTTTGATTGCAGTGTACAATTTCTGTATGGTTACCATGATATAGCACAAAACAAACATATCGGACATACAATAAGTAAAATTGTGTGTAATCAAAAATATATTTGAATGATGGAAATGCATTGTACAGAATTTTTATGTTCAAACCACTGGGTTTTAAAAAAATAATAACGTTGTTTTCCCTGGATGGTGTATGACCTGTCCTTCAACACTTGGTGCACCAGTCTGACACACACACACACAGAGGAAAAAAAACAGGTGATGGCAGGACGTGGTTCATGCTCAGCTGAATGTGTGCTTTAGAAAAAAATGTTATCTTTAGGTCTTTCCTCATTCTATCCTATTAGGTACATACTAAATGCTCATAGAAATGTATACAAGGCTTTCTGCAAAGAAGTTAATTTTTAGATTAAGGTCTGATTGTTTGCTGTCCTGCATGCTATACTTTCCAAAGTCAGCATTTTTTTAAAAACTTTTAATTAGGTCACAACACTTGACAGATTTCCTGCAGAACGACTACTCGAATGGTCAAGGAATCTCGCTTGCCTCAGTCATAGGATGTCGATAATTTTTCCTGTGATCGAGCTTTGACCACGACCTTAAGAAATTTAGTCACAATATGTTTGAGTGCCTTGGGATCAGTTTTCATTCTTTTCTAGTATTAAAGTAAACACTGCTTTCAAGTTTTGCCTTCTTGTCCTCTTGAATTCTGACGTCTGCGTGAAGGAGAAAAGTGTCCTGATTTCGGGGCGGTGTGGGGTGGGTGGGGAACTTTGGTCAAGGACAAAGATAAAAGATCAGATGATAAGAATACTAGCTGCACAGATCTCCAGTGTTCCTGAAGGGCCTGCCTCTATTCCCAATACCAGTCATTGAATAGACGTACGCACGCATACAGACAAGCCTGAAAGTGCAGACAAGTGAACTTCAGTACGTTCCGTCGTAAAAGAGTTCCGTATATTTAAGGTCGGATTATCTTGAAATCGTATATATTCTAATGGTTACCCGAAAGATATTGGTTAGATGTCCTTTTAATGCGACCTGCCAGCTATCTTGATTGACGTGATCCCAGCAGAAGACAAGGTTAATTACACGCAGCAAAATAAAAGGTTATATTCTGCAAAGCTCCAGCAATAAGGCGGCAGCTTTAGCTTCAGAATGAATGTCAGAGGAGTATTAACCCTGTTGCTGGTCGTTCATATGTCTACAATCCAGATTGCAAAGAGTGACGGAGGTGAGAAGGTTTTAATTATACTGATGTATGTGCTGACAGAGAACGTTCGTTCCTGTTAATGAAGGGATCATGTGTAGAGTGCACTCTATGGACGTGCGTGCTTTGGTAAGCTTCTGACAGTTCTGTGCATATCCTGTTATCATTTTTGGCTATTTAGTTAACACTGAATTAAAACGTAATGTACCCTACAGTGTTCTTGTCCTTTAGACACACTTTCTGGCGGCTTCCAGTATTTAAAAATGTCTGTTCTTCCAGAGATTTAATATAAATACCAAGACCAGCGATTATTAGAAAATGAACGAAAATTCGATCAGTTAATGTGATATAAGCTGTGTGCGTGCGCGCGCGCATTCACGCTGCCGAATGAAGTGTGAAGAGGAGCTAAAGCGAAATAATGTCCATAAACATTAAACTACAGCGTGTACGATGGACATGACTATATGTCAGAAACTCCTCATTAACGATAACCAGTCTTATTAGGTAATGGCCCTGATGGCAACGTTGGACCACAACAAGGTCAGGGTCGTTTCGCCTTCGCTTCCTACTACAGCGACCACATGGTGCTCCAACAGGCACCTAGCAGAGCGGTCATCTGGGGGTACTATCCTGTGGTTGGCTACCGGATCATGGTGGAGGTAAATTTATCGTTTGCTAGTTGCGGTGTCATGGCTATATGATACCCAGTCAAGAAGGGAAACTGATAGTAGAAACGAACAACCAGTTAGTTTTGTCTATGTTGAGCATCTAGTGAAGAGAATGAACTACATGTAAATTTCGTGCTTACGAATGGTCCGATAATACAAAGACGACGACGACGATGATGACGTCGGCAAAAAGTTATTAATCGTGTTCTTTGAGTTGAATATTGTAGGATGTTGAGATTTGACGTCAGATCTCTGTATCAACATAGAGCTGGGGATATATTTTGTTTTCATAGTTGATGGTTTAGATGAATAAACGTCGCGCTTTGAAGAATCTTGGCGTATCACACGCTCGATCATATCCAACCAAGGAGCATTGGGGTTCTAAGCTGGCTTGCATGAGCGTTCTTATCTCCTGCACATAAATTACACAGGGCGAACGGGCCTTACGTTTTTTACGACCACACTTATGACCGGAAGAGCAGGTACAAACGCTCATGCAAGCCAGCCCTGACCCTTTGTATAGATCTTTATGCCCCTCGATCCTTATCGGTGAAAGCACGACATTTTTCCTGTTCGTAAAAATAAAAGTTTTTAAAGGTATATGATTTGTGAAGAAAAAATATAATTGCTTGTGCATCTCCGTTGGACAACAGGCTGCAGAAAATGTTTATTTTGATTACGTGGAACCTGGGCCCACACCTGACGAAGGTGTGTGGTCAGTGACGCTGGACCCCGTGACGGCGGGAGGGCCTTATACAATATTCGTATACGGGGAAGGTGGAACCATCTCCATCTCCGACGTCATGTTCGGCGATGTGTGGGTCTGCTCGGGCCAGTCCAACATGCAGTTTACTGTCCCTCAGGTAACCAGCCCTCGCTAGTATTTCCGTGTGTAACATCACAAAACGGATGTGGTCTTGCTGTTTTGTGGGTGTATATGTGTGTGTGCGTGCCCGCGCGTGCCTGTGCACTTAGGTCTAATGCGTGTGTGTGCGCGCGCACGTGCGTCTTGCGTGCGTGCGTGCGCGCGTGCATATAAGTACGTAAGTAGGGGGATAAAAATTATTTGTATTCGCATGCGCATCTGTAAAAGATCGTAGTGCTGTTGAACATACTATTGCTGCATTAAATTCAGCGCTGTTTACACATTCTTATTATCATCATTATTACTGTAGGGGTTACATATATCCCATAGTGGTTAAAAAATCATCAAGACATAAGATCACAGTTTCAAACTTGCCAATTGTGGAAGTTATCTGTTCTTAATTCTTAATTCCACAAATGCCGTAACGTATCTGACCATCATTTCGAATATAAAGAGAAGACAAGGAGTATCCAACCATCATTTCAAGCCCCAAACACTTGACAGTAATGATTTGCACTCACCGCCTGTCCTTGCTAAATAGGCCACAGAAATTTAACGACATCTATCTGAGACTGCCACTTGAAATTTAAACATCATAATTTCTTTACCTGAGACGACTGTGCACAGATTTTTAATGCATCTGAAGAGCTTGCGGCCGCCAGTAACTACACGCAGATCCGTGTTTTCACCGTGGCCATGCAATTGTCGACTACTCCACTCATAGACCTGATACAGGTGGAAGAAACCTGGTCTTTGCCCAACAGCAGTGAGCTCTAACGCTTGTTTGTACGGTCTCACAAAAGTATAAGTAGCTATACTTTGCATACAATTTAACGTGTCCATGAAACAAGAATAAACTATGTTTACACAAACAGGAATTGTTATTTCACTAAAATGGGAATATTGGTGCCAGACAATCCACTCAGAGTCTGTACGACGAATTTCTTGCGGCACATACACTGCACGAAGTAAACATGTATTTACCCACAGTGACAACAAAGATATTAATTGATGGAGACTGCCTTGAAGTTCCTTTCTCATTTCTTGAATACTTTACGTTGTCACTGAATAAAACTGTTCCGAATGTTGAATTATACTTACTATTAAGGTTCTGGACGGGTTATACAGACGAATAGTTATTAGCAAAAAAAAAGCTTAATTATTTGAGTTCTGTATGTCTCAGTCTACATTTCTAGTTACGGTAGTGAGAAAAGCCAACGATTCTAGTTGTTGCTGCTGGGTTTTGTTTTAAGGAGATCGTCATGATTTTTTTTAAAGCCACGTTAGGAGGAGGACCTTTCACATATTTCTCGGCTGTGTGCTGGCTGTTTGGCAAATTACTTTACGAAGAACTTCAATACCCTATTGGCTTGATTGACACCAACTGGGGTGGAACACCTGTGGAGGCGTGGTCTTCACCTGATGCACTGGCCACGTGCGGATTAAGTCACAAGAGTTACGGTGGTGTGTAAGTATAACACAAATCTTCAAACAAATTTTGCTTTGTTTTTATTTTTGTTGCCTGTTCATGGTAATAATAACCAAATGACTGTTCTGAGAGTCAAAAATTTTATCTTATTAGTAATTTTCCTAAATACACGTCCAGTCCAGCTATTCTACAACACCGTTCATGTATTCGAGCTTGAAAAAGCGCAGAAAAACTGGAGCCAATCAACATACAGTCTTTCTTAAACTATGCTAATCTCTTAGGGTCACCACTGAAAACGTTGCAGTTTCCTGGAAGATCTTTACTGCCTGTCCCCCACCCCACCCCTCTTCCCCCCCCCCGCCCCCGGAAAGACCTTCGAAATATAGCTCGCCATTTGATTGGCTCCACTTTTTACACATCCTAAATAGAGCTCGTCATTTGATTGGCTCCAGTGAATTAGAGCTTTTACGGCCAGCCTTCCATCAACACTTTTCTGTACGCATGCGCAGCAAGACGCGTTGAAAAGATGCAGACGATTTTTATTTACAACATCGACCGAGAGGGGATTACATCGTCAGGCACGACGCTCGTCTTGTCTTTATGAAAGGCAGACTCTACGTGATAGTCTAGTGTTTTGTCTCCACACCAGCAAGAATGTTCGTCTCGCATTGTGTGTACTAGAGTTCACTCTTCCGTATATACAGCAACCCCGCTACTTTGCCTCTTGAATCTCGATCGTTACCTCACGGTGTTTTGCTGCAATGTTCTGGGGGCGGGTCGTCCACGGCCCAAAACTTGTTCCCTGCCGTACCCGGTCCCGGGGCGGTCTGCCCAACCTTAGGACTGGTCATGTTGATGGACGCACTAGACAGGGAGCCCTGGCCTGTGGCTTCCGCTTCTGTTGTGCCTCCCAAGCGAGAATCTGTGTCTATAAATCGATGTGTTTTCCGTCTCTCTGTTTTTCCTCCTCTCTTCTTTTTCTCTCCCCTAACACTAGAAAGGGGGTACTCTCGAGGGGGGCGTGACCCCTGCGCACGTAAGCAAGATGGCGCTACCCCATCCTCCCATGCCATCGCTGTTGTGGTGGTCACCTGCTTGGTCAGCGGGCGAGTGTCCACGGGTCAGGACAGCGTTACCTCTACCTGCGCCGCTTCATTTGAAGTGTTTATTGAAGGCTCCCTTTGTATAGGAGATCCACTATCTGGTCTGCTATTGCTAGCGCTCTGTCCCGCTGGACCAAGCACGTCTCATCAAAGGAAGATCTCCTCCCACTGAGGGGCGGTTTGTCAAACCGTGTCCCTCGTTATCTTACTACAACAGTTCGCCGAGCCTTTAGGCTCCCAAGTGAAAAACGTTATTTATGTGTAGGAATGTCTGTCCGCCCACGATGTTGTAACAGTTATTGGAGCTAATTATTAGTCTGCTTCGTTCACAACGAACTGTTTACTTACTTCGGAGGATTTTGTATGCAGTGTTCTTCCTAATTTATTTTGTGATATTCAGAAGTAGAACTATTTCTGTAGTTGTATTTTAGGATGTGTAATTTTCGCTCAGTCCTGTTCTTTTACGGCTGGTTGGATGCGGGTGTTTTCTGGGGGTGGGGGTGTTTTCTGTTCTGGAGAGGATTTGGTTTAGCAGGGTGCCAGCAGCTTGGCCACACCACGGCTGGAATTAATATGTTAGGTATGGGGCATTACTGACCTATGCAAGCTGCTTGTAAGATGGTCGGCGAGGACAGGCAGTAGATTAACTGTCGGGAGACGGCCCACTGGAATATGCAAAACGTTTTAATCCCAGGATACAATCCTGGACTCGAACCCGTAGCCAAGACACACGAGTGTGATGGTCTCCAAATCGGTTATCCAGGGCCCCTCGTAGTTCTTTAGGTTGTTAAACTTTTCTAGGAAATTTGTTCTTTTACTTTTTCTTTTGCACGCGTGTCTTTTGATGTTACAGCATGCACAAGCAAGAAGTCGGGCCAGGGGACTCGTCTGTCCTTTGGAATGCCATGATTTATCCACTTCTACAGATGACTATATTTGGCGCGATCTGGTATCAAGGTAGGGACAGTTCAGCTGTGTGTTTCTGGAAGCCGGTGCATTGAGCAAAGACTGAAGCTAGTTGAGGTACTTTCAGCAAACAAAAACATAAAAACGCGGAAGTCAAACGACAGCAAAAATTGCAATAAAGAAACAGCGCTGCGCTGGGATGAACGAAATACGCTGCAGCCAAGAAACTGGACTTTTTGGTTCTGTAACCCTTACATAACTGGACGATGCATTGCGCATCCCAGTTCGTGTATCCTATTTCGTAAACGTGGCCATGCATATTCGCGAACAACGACGCACATTCTAATTCCGATTAAGAAAGCCCTTGAGGTTGGTTTTTCTTGTCTGACTCGGCGTTCTGTTTGTAAGAAGAAAGATTTAGAATAGTAATTTTCGTCAGGTGAGGCGGACGCGTCAGAGCCCATGATGCATCGGTACAACTGTACCTTTCCAGCCATGATCGACGACTGGAGAGGCAAGTTCAGCGCAAAGTCTGGGCAGACCGATCCCCTGTTTCCTTTTGGGTTTGTGCAGGTGAGCGGATCGAAGACTTCCCCGTCTATATTTGTACGTTACTGTATATACCACGCTTTTGGTATTTTGTAATGTAAATCACGTTCAGTCCCATCATTGCTTGGTGCTTTAGAAGTGGGATAAGCTGTATTTGAAAGTTTGCGTGGTCTCCATAACTGCCCTTTATTCTCCACTCCACACCTCTCCCTCATTCACCCCACCCACCGCGCAATACCTCTTTATCGGGCGGGTTTTTGCTGTCTACCTAAAGATATAGTTGCCTTACAAAGTACAATTACTAGTGTTGTATTTTTTTCTAACGTGTTGTTGTGCTTTTGTTTATTTATACTGCTGTCATTATGTGTAATATACCTTACAGACCCACAGACCTCAGAGTTGGGTAGTCCAGCTGACCTGTTGGTTATACACAAACTGCACCCCTGTCTTTATTTGCAGCTTGCACCAAACAGAGATGAAGACGTCAGGGTTGGGTTTCCTGACATCCGTTGGCACCAGACGGCAGACTTTGGCTACGTGCCCAACCCCAGGATGGACAAAGTCTTCATGTCGGTAGCCATTGATCTGCCGGACTTCAACTCAACGTACGGCAGGTATGGCGAGACGTGTTGTACTCTGTGTTTCCAGTCACGTGTTTAAGGACGTCCTCCGCGAGACGAAAGAGATCCCATGCGCTGGCAGAATTCTTATGAAGGATTTAGGCACGTTCATATTCTGAACAAATCATAGTCTAATATGGAACCAACAACGACAAGCTGTGTTGAAGCGCGTCGACAACCTATATTTGGGACAGCCTTACATTGTTGGATATATGACTACTCTTTGTTGTTTCCACATTTATCAGCCATCCATCCGTGTAGTCATCCCTTTATCTATCTACTATCAACTTTCTGACTACTATCTATTTGCACTCAGTTCGCATCTATTGAATAAAAGATAACACATTCACTTCTGTCCTCACAACAGAGGGGGAGGGGAATTGGTGCTTAACGTCCAGCCGCAAACTATGTGTATATCAGGACGGTGTTGCTTAGACAAAGTTTACGTGCTGCCACACGTGGGGCTGATGTCGCAACACGGGCCTCAGTCCCACCCAGTCACATTATACTGACACCAGGCCAACCAGTCCTAGTACTGTTCCCTGTAGTGCCAGACGTCTGGCAGGGCAGCTACTAGATTGCCAATTTGTAAGTCTTAGGTATGACCCGGCCGGGATGCGAAGCACCGACCTCCCGCCTAGGAAGCGGACACCTTAACCACTAAACCACCGAGGTGGTCTTCTCAACAGAGGCTCTAGCATGTTGCCGTGCAACCAACAATGGTATATCGCTATTAAAGTTGGATCAGCACGGCAGCATACCACTGCCCCTATTAAGAAAGCAGAAATAAATCTCTTATTCAGTAGACGCGAACCTGGATCTATCTATCTATCTATCTATCTATCTATCTATCTATCTATCTATCAGCGTACACCCACGTGACAAGCAGGACGTGGCCCAGCGGTTGTTGCTGTCAGGTCTGGGTGTGGCCTACAACAGGGGACCGGCCGTCATCAGCGGACCGCTGCCCATGCTGGTCAATCAGAACGGTCAGGTTATCACCCTTGGTTACGGAGGCTTGTGGGTGCTGCGAGTGACCAACCCTCAAGGATTTGAGGTTATTTTCCATTTTCTTCAGTTTTTACCCAGGGTGTGCTTTTAAGTGAAAATATGATATTTTAACCGAATACCCCCCCCCCAAAAAAAAACCAAACAACACCGAAAAAGGGAAGAAATAAAAATCAACGAGGGATGGAGGTAAGCAGGCGCACTAAAAATAATATCGATAAAAACCTATAATTTTGTCAAACCTGTGATAACAATAACAATTGCATCTACTTCAATCAAGATAACCCCACGCCTTTGAGACTGCAGTTGAGGTATCTGAAAATCTATTTTTTTAAAATCTAAGCGTCCCATTCCATGTAGTCTTCTTCAGTTTGTTCTGGTGCAATTGCCGTCCAGACGAGGATGTATGTTACCTGTAAACTAACTTTGAAGATCGTGACAACGTACTGACGTACGTTGTTCCAGCTGTGTTGTTCCCAGAGCGTTATGAACAACTGCACATACCAAGACCCTGGCTGGGTGGAAGCCCCCATTCTGTTCAACACGGTGTCCGACATTGCTCTAGATGGCGCTGTGTGCGGAGCGGGAACCTACGTCACAGCCATACGCTACGCCTGGCGCGAGTCACCCTTCCAGTTCAAGGACGCCGCAGTGTACTCCGTGGCCTATGACCTTCCAGCCCCACCCTTCATCAGTTTCAAACCGCAGAGTGCTGGCAGCTCCTTCTCCTTCATCTTCGACTGGTCCAAACCAACCATCCTTCCCTGAGCACCAGTCTTACGCTCCGACTGTGTCGAATAAAAACAGTTATAAGAAGCCACAATTCAACCATCCACAAACACAGTTTCATCCGATTTAGACCAAAAGAATTTTCGGACAGGTTTTCACACAGGCCTAGTACGATTCTAGTAACACACAAAAAATGTTTGTCTGCACAGCATTATCGCATGTTGAGAGAATCAAATCACATTCGAGATAGTTTGTCCATGTGAGTCTAGTGCTACAGCCAGTACAATATTTAAAACTCTTGGGAGTTTGCTGAGAGACTTTTTGAAAAATCCTGAAGTGAGGAACCAAAAAATAAGCATAAAAACGTTCAATAATGTACTGAGGAAAAAAAACAATCGATGAATGTCATTTTGAAGAATTGTTCTTTTAGTATAAGAATTCGCATATAGTTAATAAAAAGACAAATTCATTAACAAGTCACTGAATAATTACTATAATCTTTATTATATAATGCGTACTTGTTAGGAGTCCATGGTAGTGATTGTATTATTTAAATGTTGGGGTCATGGAAGGATTGCAAAATATGCAAAAACTTATCTTTAGACGGTTTGAATAAACGTTGTTTGCTATTTGTTTGTTCATGTTAATAAGTGGGTCTGCGAACTGACTGATTGAAGAAGACAATAAACAGCAGACATGAAGCATTCAACCAGTGTGTACATAGCTGGTAGATTTTCATTTATTAAGCTTAAACATCCTTATAAATCATTATACTGTTTGTTGCAGTCCTCAAAACATACCCTACTTCATATGCTCTGTAAGGAACTTTCTACACCAAAGCTGTTTAGCTGCACGGCACCAGCTGTCTATGTTGTTGCTGGGTGTTGTGATGGTCATTGTTTAAATTTTACACATCGCCCATCCTTGGACGACGATCTTACAGCAAGAAGCTTATACTTTTAAGAAAAATCCATCTAGAAGATAAACTTTTGAGGGCAGGAATTACAAAACTGAGCAAGGACGCTGATAAGAATAGATTAGAATACTACATTCTCAAGCGTTTTTCAAGCCTCAGACCCCCTTAACTGCACCCAGCATCACGCCACACACACGCACTCGCTTTTCTGTGATTTGTTCCTATATGGTAAAATGTATTTCCTAGCGTTAGGGTCGGTACGTTTATCTTACCTGGGATTGCGCGTGCAGCTGTCTTCTTTGGGAAAAATGGGGCAAAATCCTTCTTAATATGACTCGGAAGATGTTTTCATTTACCTCGTCTTGGCTATCTGTCTGGGTCATCCTATTGCAACGAGCGAAGGAGAGCGAGAGAGAGCGAGAAGTTAAAAGTTCTAAAACTGGTGTCACTTTCGAGGCACAAACTTTCTACCAGAATGGGTTTCACAGCAAGACTGCTTCTCCTGATCTCGATCATTTGTTCCACACGGAATGTTGAGGGTAATTATAAATTTAGTTATGAAACTAAAGTCTTTTTCTTGCTGATGTTATACGATTATATGCCTTCGTTACCGTGAGGACGTAAGGCCTATAGTCTGCGTACACTGGCTGGGTTGTACATCAGAATTCGAACTAGGAAGTCATTTTATCAAAAGTATACGTTACACAAGTAGTGCGAGAGAACCCAAGGACTAGGGACGTAAAATCCTGCTGAGGCCAGTTTTATGAGCGCTTCGGGCATTGAGCTGACTGTAACTGGACAATGCTCATTGCTTTTCACAATTACTTCCTATCACGTGACATCTCCTTTGGCGCTCCAACAACTTACTGCCCGTGTCGCTCATGACACAGGCCCACTGCTGTTCATGATCTCCTGCCCCCGACTGCGTCATGAAACAGTATCACGTTATAAATGATAGTGCTTTTAACATTGTAACTAGCAAAGCTACGATTTGAACTGTTATTAATAATAACCAGTATAGACAAAAGAATTGGTTCTGTTACCAACGTTGGACCAAAACAAGGTCAGGGTCGTTTCGCCTTCGCTTCCTACTACGGCGACCACATGGTGCTCCAGCAGGCACCTAGCAGAGCGGTCATCTGGGGATACTATCCTGTGGTTGGTCAACAGGTTACGGTGGAGGTAATGCGTTGGGTCCGTTGTTACTGTAAAATTTATAAACAAAAGTGATGCAGGTGGACATTTCTAACTGTGTGCTTTCGAAGTCAAAAACTGAGGAATATATGGAACTATTTCTTTGTAGACAGTCGGATCTTTAAATGCGGCAGCAGAGGATGTGTGTGTGTGTGTGTTTGTGTGTGTGGAGGGCATTACGCGATGGTGATGGTACATATTTTCTTCGCTATTTCTATTTCTCACCCAAAGGGCAATCAGGTATTGCCGAGTCTATACAATTAGCAGCAGAAAGTTTTAATTTAAAGTTCACAGAATTCGTAAAGCCGAGACCGTTGGATGCATTGTACATAATATATCATGATCTGTGTGTACGAATAACAAAGCCAAAGAAAAAAGTTTTTTTCATCTTGAAAAACGAATTTTTAAGGAAAATGTATATCACCTTTTGTCCACGTGATCTGGTCACGCAGATCGGACAAAACGCATCGTATGCATACGTGGAACCTGGCCCCACACCTGACGAAGGTGTGTGGTCAGTGACACTACAACCTGTGGCAGCCGGTGGGCCGTACACGGTATACGCTTTTGGTGATTTCGGTACGGGCATCTCCATCTCTGACGTCATGTTCGGCGATGTGTGGGTCTGCTCGGGCCAGTCCAACATGCAGTTTACCGTCCCTCAGGTAACATCTTATAACGTTTTGATTGTAATTCACACACATGATGATACTGCTTCATCTGTGACCGTTAATTTACATCAGACGGAATATTTGGGACGTAAAGATCTGAGTGTCAGTCCTATCTTAACTGATGGCTTTTTTACGAATGGGGATATTTGACCAACCTTGAGCACCAACAACAATGTTTTGGCTTAGACTAAATAATATTTTCTGACATAACAAATAACAAAATATATTTTGACCATCATTAGCATGTTTAAAAACGAATTAACATAATTTCTTTACTGGTTTTGACCGTACCAGATGTACAATGCATCTGAAGAGCTTGCGGCCGCCAGTAACTACACGCAGATCCGTGTTTTCACCGTGGGCATGCATCTGTCGCCTACTCCACTCATGGACCTGGCACAGGTGGAAGAAACCTGGTCTTTGCCCAACAGAAGTGAGCTCAGATTAAGGTTCCTCCGAAGCCTGGAAATAGTAAGAAGAAACGAAGTGTCTGTGTGTTTGGAGGTGGTGTAGGGGTGGGTGAGTGGGGTTAATCCGTGTGCGCGTTCCAAAGCAGTTTTATGAGCTTTGGTTTCAAATTCTGCTTATGGACTACATACCTGCAGGCTCTTCAAAAACATGTAATATTCTCATACAGACCAAAGTTTAGCATCATTTATAAAATGGAGCACATTGTTATTTTAGTCAGACAAGATACCCCAGTTGACGTAAAAGCTTTTAAAAAATTACACTTTTTCCAGTGCGGGAATTTCTTGCTCTGCTAGGGCATCTACTAAAAACTACACAATGCAGTGTCACTCTTTTATTTTTTGTTCTCAATATACTCCTATGGCTGTCATCTTCATTCTACTGTACTTTAGCAACATTAGGAGGAGGAAATTTCACATATTTCTCGGCTGTGTGCTGGCTGTTTGGCAAATTGCTTTACGAAGAACTTCAATACCCTATTGGCTTGATTGACACCTCCTTTGGTGGAACACCTGTGGAGGCGTGGTCTTCACCTGACGTGTTGTCAGCGTGTGGTGCAAGCCAGAACGCTCTTTCTAAAAGGTGATTCAAGTATTCAGCTCAGCTCTTTGAACATGTTTATTGTAGAAAGTTTAAGTAAATACGGTGTCTGAAGATTTTTCATGCGATTAACAGATGTCACCCTTAAAATTAGGTACCTAAAAGTGTTCTGTTGCTAGTTCGTGATATTCAGAAATATATTTACAATATTTCACGTCACCTGTAAATCCACTTGACTTCGACATCTCTGCGTCAGTGTGTTGTTCTGTTGTTACAGCATCAACAGCTCCGTAGGACCGAAAAGCTCATCTGTCCTCTGGAATGCCATGGTTTACCCTTTGTTAAAATTGAGCATCTTTGGCGCCATCTGGTACCAAGGTGCGCGGTTTCGGTAAATTTTCTAAGCAAGCGCAATATAAAAACTACTCCTTCCATTTATTTATTCATACTCTTCTTCCTTCGTTCGTTCTTTACTGCAACATAAGCTAAACAAATTTCCGAAGGATAAATTTTCTCTTTTAATGATCATTCTAATTTATAGCTCCCTTTTCTCCGGGTGAAGAAACGGATTTGTGTGTGTGTGTGTGTGTGTGTGTGTTCGTGCGTGCGTGCGTGCGTGTAGTGAGACATTCGCAAAGCAGTCCTGCCAGTAACGTGTTAGTTACGTCCATTGGCAGGTGAGTCCGACACCAAAGAACCCATGATGCATCGCTACAACTGCACTTTTCCTACCATGATTGATGACTGGAGAGCCAAGTTTAGCGCGCAATCTGGCCAGACTGATCCCAAGTTTCCTTTCGGTTTTGTGCAGGTGGGTGAACTGAAGAATTTGTTGCTAACTCTGTCGTCTTTAACTGTTTCTTTACTGTACTGTGTCGATCTACCGCGCTTACCTTACCCTTCCCTTCCCTATCATACCATGCCATATCGTGTGGGACCGTCCTTGGCCGTTACACTTCACGTTATTGTTCAATAATTGTGCAATAACATTAATACCTTACCTCAAATTCGATTTTTCTTTCGTTCCAGGGAGGGGTTGCATAGGAGTTCGTATCTCCTGTTCAGACGTAAAAATGGGGTTTCTTGCTCCTACTAATAATACCAGTAATATTGGGTGTGAGATAAAAAAAACTATATTTATGCCATCTGCCCTCAGATGTATTCCGTGTTGGTTTCTGAAGCACTGCTGCTGTCAATTTAGTCCTTCTCACCTGTCAGTTGAGCACAATCTGCAGCCTTACCTTTATCTGCAGCTTGCACCTAACAGAGATGAAGACGTTAGGGTTGGGTTTCCTGACATCCGTTGGCACCAGACGGCAGACTTTGGCTACGTGCCCAACCCCAGGATGGACAAAGTCTTCATGTCGGTAGCCATTGATCTGCCGGACTTCAACTCAACGTACGGCAGGTATGGCGAGACGTGTTGTATGTGCGTTTTGTTTCCAGTCACGTGCTTAATGACGTCAGAGTCCTCCGCGAGACGAAAGAGATCACATGTCCTGAATAAATTCATGTTTACATTCTGAGCAAATCGCTCTCAAATGACATGTTGCGTTCAACTGCGTCGCCAACCCAGAGTTGGTGTATTTGAAGCTCTCGTTAAATTTGGGGCAGCCTTCCACCGTGGGATATACAACAGCTTTGTTTTTGTCTGTCTGTCTGTCAGCATACACCCACGTGACAAGCAGGACATGGCCCAGCGGTTGGTGCTGTCAGGTCTGGGTGTGGCCTACAACAGGGGACCGGCCGTCATCAGTGGACCACTGCCCATGCTGGTCAATCAGAACGGTCAGGTTATCTCCCTTGGTTACGGAGGTCTGTGGGTGCTGCGAGTAAACAACTCTCAAGGATTTGAGGTTATTTTCCACTTTTCCCTGTTTTCACACAGGATGTGTTGTTGAGAGAACGTGTTATTTTAACCAAACCCTACTTCCTCCCTCCATCCATAACCACCCCACCCCCCCAAAAAACAGAAAACGATAAGAAAGAAAAAAATTAAAACGCTTGGGATAGGGGCGGGGTAAGTAAGCACACTTTAAAACACTTAGTTAAAAGGTATAATTTCGTCAGACCTGTGATTTAAAAAAAACTGCATCTAACTTCGAACAAGATGACCCCAGCTCACGATTCTTCATGGAAGTTTCAACGGATGTCATTGTCTGCATAGAGAATTAAGTACATTAAGTACATCACTGCAGATTATTTACCACAGTACTAATGCTATTAAGATTTTGCAGTGGATGGGGTTCTGAAATCTTTTTAAAGAGCTACATGTGCCTTTCCATATAGTCTTTTCCAGTTTGCTCTGCATCGTGTTTGTTCTGGCATCCAAACAAAGATGTATGCTACCTATAAAATTAACGAATGTTGAAGTTCACGACAACGTACTGACGTACGTTGTTCCAGCTGTGTTGTTCCCAGAGCGTTATGAACAACTGCACATTCAAGGACGCCGCAGTGTACTCTGTGGCCTATGACCTTCCAGCCCCACCCTTCATCAGTTTCAAACCGCAGAGTGCTGGCAGCTCCTTCTCCTACATCTTCGACTGGTCCAAACCAACCGTCCTTCCCTGAGCACCAGTCTTACACTCCGTGTCCCATGAAAACAGTGGGAAGGAGCCACAACTCAACCATCCACAAACAGTTTCATCCGATTTAGACCAAAAGAATATCAAAGCTTCTCGCATATGACTCTTTAGCGAAATGCTTATCTGCACAAATAATATCACATTTTGAAAGAACTAAATCACATTCGAAATAGTTCGACCATGTGAGGCTAGTATTTTTTGCTACAGTCAGTACAATATTAAAAACTCTTGGGAGTTTGGCGACAGACTTCTTTTTTAACTGCTTACTCAGGTGGTGAAATTACGTTTGCTCAGAATTAAATCATCGGCACGCATTTAGCAGGATCCAATGTATAGGCATAAAAAAGGTAGAGTAATGTACTGACAGATAAAAACAACATCGATAAAAGTCATTTTTATGACTTGGACTTTTAGAATAAGGACTTGTATATAATTAATAAAATAGTGTAAAATTCATAGTTTAAAAGTTTGTATTGCATAATGCGTACTTTTTGGTGTCCATGGTAGTGACTGCATGATCTAAAGTCTTGGGTGAAGGAAGGATCGTAAAATATGTAATAGCTAATATTTGGATAAAGTGAATAAATGTGGTTTACTATAATGTTGTTAATATGTGGGTCTGGTAACCGGTTGCTTGAAGAAGAAATGATGCATTCAAAGACTATGTACATGGGTTGTAGATTTTCATTAGTTTTCGCCTCGCAAATGGCAAGTTATACATTTCTCGGACTAGCACAACCCTGTAAATCATTACATTATGTCTTTCAGTCAGGTAAAGCTGATCGTCTCTCTCACTGCACAATAACGTGAGTTCATGCCAAACGAAAAGCACCTCCATTTCGTGCAGTGTGTGGGAAAAGGTTTCAATCTGGCTTCTGCCGCGCTGGAAACGCAGTCCTGTGTGGTACAACCCTAATAAAGTTTAGTTTTCGGCGATTAACCTCATTAACAAGACAGCTTCTCATAATTCTGATGTCCCCTGTCGACAGCGACAGTTTGGCGATTGTTTTTTTTTAAAGCTTCCTCGGAATAATTGAAATACTTCACTTCGGAGACAACATATCTCAATGAGTATGTTATGAAGCTAATGGAGAGTCAGTCCTTGTCGACCTCTCCCTGATCTCACTACGATTAAAATAGTCTGACTAGCCACCTCCAAGGAAAACCTTTAGGCAATAGAAATAGCACTGTGCTATTTATTTATTCACAATGTGATTGATCTCACTGTCTTTATAGTCATGGCAACCTCAAAACCCGTCCTTATTCATACGCTCTGCAACGAACTTTCTTTACCAAAGCTCTTTAATTGAACGGCATCAGTTGTTGTTGGCGGTTATAATGCTCCTTGTTTAAATTTTACACACCACCTATGCTTGGACGACGATCTTACAACAAGACCCTCACCCCCTTCTTTTTAAAAAAATGTATCCCTCTCGAAGATAAACTTTTGAGAACAGTCATTACAAAAATCATCAAGGCCACTGATAAGAATTGATTAGAATACTGCATTCCCAAGCTTTCTTCAAGTCTCAAACCTCCTTAAGTGTGCCCAGCATCAAACCACACACACGCCCACACGCACACGCACACACGCGCTAGCTTTTATGTGACTGTTTTGTGCTGTAATGTATTCTCTTCTGTAATAAAAGTCTATCCTAACAAATCTAAGGTTCATTCAAATAGGACTGCGGGCAAAGCAGGTCTTACACCGTTCAACTGCATAAAATGGAAACTGCGATTGCAAACTATTACAATCGCCAGCAGTAAAAATTAAACCAGTTTCGCTCCATAGAGTGATTTCATAGCAACTGTTTCTAACGAGTCGCAATTGAAAACTTATGCAAAATGTTTTATCCAGTTTTGGTGAAATTAATTCCCCATTTTGGTTGCGCTTCACCTGCTTCACCTGCGTTTCACCTGCTGGAAGCTCATATAGCGTGCTTTGCAATATTCGGGGCGGTTGAACTTATTTTTAGCTCTGCCCCCCCCCCCCCAAACCCTCCCCAGATCCGTACATAAGGAATCTCCCAGCCAGACGTCATAGAATCTGCTGTGACGTCAGACTGTCAAAATCGCATCATAATTTTTTTTAAAAAAACCCATAATCATCATGCACCCAGCTCTAGTCTGATGGTGGAGAAAGCTGAGCATTAATTTATTCAAAAATGTATTATCGACAATAATAAGCAAATTAAAAATATTTCTGTCTCCTGAATGAAGAATTAATATTGGTTGTCAAGCGGTTCCTGCGAGTACACGGAGTCCCAAGGCGTTTTTGATCAGTTGCCTAGGTACAGAACATAGTTTGGGGCTATTTCTGCTGCAGAATGCTTGACGTCAGCGTTCCAAACAGCGTCACGGTGTTCTCTATAGCAACCACACACACTACAGCATGATGCTGAACAACACCAAAGTTAGTCAATATATTTTAAACTAAGAGTAAAAATGTATGAATCGTGTCTAAGTACACTAGTTTCTAAACGCTAGATTAGGCCCTGTTAGAATCTAACCTTAATAGCCTTGCATAGTTCATAGTTTTAAGCACCATGGATACGTGCTTTCTTGGTTACCTGGTCGAGAAACAAAGTTACACCTGGAAACGGTATTGACAAGGTTACTTTGTGAACTGTTTCTATGCGAGTTTATCGAAAAACTAGTCCTGGCCACTAAAGCACTTAGTTTAGGCTATTTCTGTAGCCTGAACGAAGAATTAATAGTTTGTTGTCAAGAAGTCGCGATGCGTAACTATTTAGCGGGCTGCTTAGACACAATATGTCGCTAGGAAACAACACTGTCAGTACGCAATACCTTAGGGTTTGGCAGTTTGAAACTGGTCATTCGTCTCTGGGCTGTGCTAGGGGTAGGAAGTCAGTTCCCACTAGTCTATCCAGGGACCGTTCTTTGAACTGACCGTTGAAGATTACCTTCG
>SMGT01016069.1:101782-121493 GCA_004794575.1 Lanistes nyassanus
TACGCATCGCGACTTCTTGACAACAAACTATTAATTCTTCGTTCAGGCTACAGAAATAGCCTAAACTAAGTGCTTTAGTGGCCAGGACTAGTTTTTCGATAAACTCGCATAGAAGCAGTTCACAAAGTAACCTTGTCAATACCGTTTCCAGGTGTAACTTTGTTTCTCGACCAGGTAACCAAGAAAGCACGTATCCATGGTGCTTAAAACTATGAACTATGCAAGGCTATTAAGGTTAGATTCTAACAGCGCCTAATCTAGCGTTTAGAAACTAGTGTACTTAGACACGATTCATACATCTTTACTCTTAGTTTAATAAAATATATTGACTAACTTTGGTGTTGTTCAGCATCATGCTGTAGTGTGTGTGGTTGCTATAGAGAACACCGTGACGCTGTTTGGAACGCTGACGTCAAGCATTCTGCAGCAGAAAAAGCCCCAAACTATGTTCTGTACCTAGGCAACTGATCAAAAACGCCTTGGGACTCCGTGTACTCGCAGGAACCGCTTGACAACCAATATTAATTCTTCATTCAGGAGACACAAATATTTTTAATTTGCTTTTTATTGTCGATAATACTTTTTTTGAATAAATTAATGCTCAGCTTTCTCCACCATCAGACTAGAGCTGGGTGCATGATGATTATGGGTTTTTTTTTAAAGTTATGATGCGATTTTGACAGTCTGACGTCACAGCAGATTCTATGACGTCTGGCTGGGAGATTCCTTATGTACGGATCTGGGGAGGCTTTGGGGGGCGGGGGGGTCAGAGCTAAAAATAAGTTCCACCGCCCCGAATATTGCAAAGCACGCTATATGAGCTTCCAGCAGGTGAAGCGCAGGTGAAGCAGGTGAAGCGGAACCAAAATGGGGAATTAATTTCACCAAAACTGGATAAAACATTTTGCATAGGTTTTCAATTGCGACTCGTTAGAAACAGTTGCTGTGAAATCACTCTATGGAGCGAAACTGGTTTAATTTTTACTGCTGGCGATTGTAATAGTTTGCAATCACAGTTTCCATTTTATGCAGTCGAACGGTGTAAGACCTGCTTTGCCGGCAGTCCTATTTGAATGAACCTTAGATTTGTTAGGATAGACTTTTATTTTACAAGAAAAAGGCTTCTACCTCACGGAAAAGTTTACGCCGTGGGATGGGGGGGGGGCACCTAGGGTTTTATTACTAACGTAGGCACAATGCGATAGCTGCGGTAAGATGGCCAACGCCGGGAGGCAGTTTAATGTTCTGGTGATGCTACCAACAAAGGGGTGTGAACAGATGATTTTTACTCCAGGATCCTTGGCCGCTTCCGGATTCTAACCCACGCAAGTCTGAAGCTCTTACTACAGAGCTATTCACGACCCACTCCCCACAACTTTCCTGGTTATGGAGTTGAGGTCGAGAAGCACAATCGTTTCTATAGGTGAACCTTTCCTAAGCAGCAGAGTGGGTGACGAGTACTTGGCGTGTTCTGCCCCATTTCCGCCCCCCACCGATCGAGTAGGGGTTAGAGGTCAACTGCGCTTGCTGGAGAGGACACATGCAGCCTCTACAAAAGCTGTTAAACCATGAGCTGCGATAAAATGCAATTATTAGCGTAGTTAAGACTTGCTGTTGGGTTGATTTCTTTTATCTGCAGCTTGTCTTCTTTTGTTTCCTTTAAACCAAAAAATGAACTCGTTAAAATTAACCTTCAACGTCTTATTCATGACGTTCACATTGCGATGACACAAGGATGGAAGAAAAATCCTTTATGTCATCTGCAATATGTTATCTGAATTTTCAATCGCACTGATAACAATGATAATGGTAACAGCCGTGATGACATGCTATCCACATAAGCCATAGCAATTGATGCCAATTAGATAGCTGGTCCTTTGGTTACTTTATGAAGCGATCAGCTGATTGTATCGAGCAGCTTTAGTTTACTGATCTGTGATTTTTCTAAGATATACTGTAAACATAACACTTAAATTTATAGATGGCAGCACCCAATCTGTGGACTGTGGGGGTTCCAATACTACTCAGTGCTGTCCACACGTTTAAAGATCTGCGAGCCTGTGAACGAAACAGCTGACATACACCTCGGCACGCAAAGGTGTTGATATGTCGCGCAAGCAGCTAGCTTGGTTGGTTAATTATTTAAAGGGACCGTGCTTCCACCTCGCGGTAATTACGCACTTTGGGGGAGGGGGAGAGGTTCTATTACTAAACTATGCACTGAAAGAACCACCAGACTGATAACAGCAGTAAGATGGCCAGTGCGGTAAGGCAGTTTAATGTACCGGGAGATGGCCGAATGGAGTTTGGACAATGTGCAACTCCAGGAAATAATTCTTTGTCACACCTGGATTCGAACCAGCAACGCTCCATCTGCTAGTCCCCAGCTCTAACCAGGCCCCTAGGGCAAGCAGCCAATCTTCCTGTAAGGCATTTATACCGGTGCACGCCCTACGCGCGTTTCGTTTCCAGTCTCTGTAGATTATCGACATGGCTTCAGCAAGCTGGGTACTTCGGGGGAGAGGTACAGCGAGGGGGGCAAGAAAGCTGTGTGCTTATCGATCAGGTGGGCAGCCCCTGAACTAAAAACAACAACAACAAAAAACCAAACAAAAAGTCAAAATCAAAAACAAAGATTGCGATCCAAACTGCACCGCGCAGGTTTGATATTTGCAAAGTTCTTATTACTCCTATCCACCCTCCGACCCACCGATTCCAAAATGGTGTCTGTGTGCGGCTAGCCGTAATAGCATACAGTCGAAGGTAGGGGTAAGGCCATAGACAAAGACTGTAATTCTCGATTGCTTGCAGTGTGTTTTGTTATATTCTCTCATTTTACATGCTGCAATAATCATTTTGTAGAGACACGCGCGAAATCCTCAGTGTATGTCTGAATGCAAACTCGTGTATCGTTTGCAAAATGCGTCTCATCATCTCCTGTCTGCACGCTGTTTTTATTATTGTACACGCTTTCCACTTTTTCCTATTTTGCCTTTACTGGTCACAATTTTTGTCTACTTTTTATTTTTTTAATTTATTTTTTTTAATTTGTTTCTAAAGATTATTTTAAAATAAGTGTGTGTAGCGGGAAGTGATTATGCCTCTCACAGTAAAGATCCGCCTACATAAACAGATTGGTTCTCACCCCTAGCTCCATTCGCAGCCCTCGGACCAGTTGCATTTAAGACTGTGTCGTACAGACATAATTATGCGTTGCAGTATTAAATAGGCCTACATCTTAACTGTGCATTACTACAAATGATTTACAAACATCTTTGCATTTGGACCTAGTGGCTGTGTAATTCTAAAACCAGTTTTTGATGACTGCGACCTACGTCACAGGCATACGCTACGCCTGGCGCGAGTCGCCCTTCCAGTTCAAGGACGCCGCTGTGTACTCCGTGGCCTATGACCTTCCAGCCCCACCCTTCATCAGTTTCAAACCGCAGAGTGCTGGCAGCTCCTTCTCCTACATCTTCGACTGGTCCAAACCAACCATCCTTCCCTAAACTGAGGTTTTCCTTTCAGTACAGTGTTCAGCATGCTTCATGTTACATGGGTTTTTTTCTTTTGCCTTTTGTTTCGTAACATTTTGTTTTAAATCTCTGTCCGGTTCACGTAAGCACGACAGCTTTTGAAAGTCGCAGGCCAGCACATACTTATGGTTCTGGCTGAACTAGCGTTCATAAAACCCCGTTCAGTCTCTGTATTTTAAGCGAATTTGTACGCATGGAAAGGAAGCTAATAGTCCCCACCCAAACCACGGAATGTACCAAGCAGGAAATACCAAATACAAAGAACCAGGACTAGCTTACGTGAGCTCTTGTGTCTGCTCTTCTGGTCATCACAACAGTCGTAAGGTCCATTTCCCAGTGTATTTTTCAGTGCGCCTTTACGTATGAACAAGCGGTACGACTGCCCATGCAAGCCACCCCTTTGAGCTAGGAGAAGACGTTCACCAGACCTTTTCACGCGTTTATCCATGTAGGTGAATGCCCGCTACATGCGTACAAGAGGTGTGTACCTATCTTGCAGACAGAAATTGATGTGCTGTGTACCCACACACAAGGTACAAAAACTTAACTACTTATCGGCTAGTCGTGTTTTTTATGCAGCGTGTGCAGGTGGAAAGTGTTACGCACTAAAGTAAAACACACTGAGCATGACCTTTTCAATCAGCTAGTAACGTCAACGCTTTTCCATCATAAAAAGTCTCTAGTTTGGAGCAAACACAGGAAAACAGTCAACTGCACAATAGCTAATCCGTTGTCGCTGTTGCTTCACCCGGTTGCTGATCAATCGAAATTACGCCGTGTTTAGTCAGGTGTCACGTGACTTATAAAAAATATATAAACACACCCTGCAGCCAGCGGAGATTAACTGCAGGTGATCAACAAGGATACATTTTAGGTATTTTTTATTCGAACTGGTAAGCATTGTCAAACAACTAGTTTATGCATGTGATACGAAATTTAAAGTAAAGCTAGAAAAACAGGCAAAATAAATGAAGTAATAGGTCATGGCCCCGATCTGAGGACACTTTACATCGAATGTTGTTTGCAACAGAATCACATTCAACTGCTGTCAGCAGCCCCCTAGCAACTCTGAATGGACAAGTCCATAGATCCACATCCACATTCGCATCAGCAGAAATGTAGCGTGAAAATATCCAGATCGGCTAAGCCAAACTGCAGCGAACCGCAACCGTCAGTAGAGATGTGTGCAGAGGATCCATTCACGTGTCTGAGACCAGCGACTTGGTCATTGCAGCTGAAGACTAAGTATGCGAGCTGTTACAGGCGACCTTGTCCAGGTAACTTCGAATTCCGGTCATTCGTAGTACACCCCATAGCACTGCGCCACAGCGACTACAGATTTGTTGGTGTAGGTGACAGAGGCGTAATTATCCAGATTCTGGTCCCACAGACAGCGGCTGGCTACCTGCACGCTTTGCTGTGTCTTCTGTCCCAAGGTCACCTGCAGCCCACAGAGCGTACGGCTGCAGCATATATTATTTGTGTCTAAGGCTTCTTTCATTTTATTAATAGTATGTATGGAAGGAGGCCGGTGGTAGAGGAGGGAAGATGGAGAGAGGGCTGAGAGAGGAGAGAAAGATAAACATCAGAGACGGAGAAGGGTGAAAAACAGAGGCACGAGAGAGAAGGAAGAGAGAAAGGACAAACAGGTCAAGGAAAGAGAGAGAAGGGAAAGGAAAGGTAACATATTTCAAAGAATCCTTTTAAAGAAATGATCCAGGATCACACCATTTTGTTGAAAAAACAGAAACTGGAATATGTAGAAGAAGTTGGTCATCTTAGCTTGTCTAGAAAGACAACCTCAAGGCCAGCTGTATAGAGGCAGATGATATTGAGCAACCTGGCAGATGATCTTGTAGCGCGCCCAATGGAAGTCCCTGGCGCGACTCTGCATCTCGGCAGCCAGATCCTTGGCCAGAGTCTGGCACGTGCAGTAGTCGTACATTACGTCATTGAGCCGCTCCTGCAGAACCTGCGTCATCATGTGTTCCACGCGCCATGACTCAAAACGCTCGGAATCCTGCTGGAACGCGCCAGACGAAACAGATCTATGAAGGCCAACGCATGCTTGCGTCACACGTTCAGATCGTCAGGTGCCGCGACGCCGCGACAAAAGCGTGCGACGCGACTCTTGTAGTAGTCAGAGAGAGAGAGAGAGAGAGAGAAGCATCTGGACACTTTTGTCGTGTCGCCTGAAGATCTCGACTTTTGACACTTAAGCCGTGTTTTAAAGACGTGTTCTAGTCTACCGATCAAGAAGCTTCGGCTGAATTCGCCGAAAGATGGACGTCGCGAAGAGAAAAATGAGAAATAGCAAAGTGGCTGGAAGGGGTTCGGGGCTGCGCTGCCTGTACTGTGTGAAGTGTGAAGCTGTGTGAAGTCGTGACGTACCTGCAGCGCGCCCTCACTGGCTGGAGATCGATAGCTCGATTTTGTGCGGGACTTGGAGCAATACAGATCGCTAGCATTTACTTTCTCTTCAGTCTCTTTTGCGGCGTATTTGAACGCGCGCACTTGGTTTTCTTCGGCTACTTCAGTAGATTAGAACACGGCTTAAGAGGATGTACATGTAATAACAGGAGCGTAACAGAAACAAGAGAATTCAATAACAATAACATTTACAGTGTCACATCAACAGGCGAAATATAGCTACTTGTAACTTAGTTTTGTCATGCAAAAACGTCTAACCAGTAAAGTAAAGAGATCTCATAAATACAAGGGAATAAATAACATTCTCTACCTGTCCCCCCCCCCAGCACACACACACACACACACGTTGAAGTAGCTAGGAAGGAAATAAGGACAAACAGATTTTTACTCCATATGAGTGACTACTGAACTCTAAAACAGCTTAGGTTAATACGCATTTCAAAGGGAAAAAAAATCAGCGGTACACGCAGACAGAAGGAAAGACGGACGGGGACAAGAGTCAGCAAAACGAGAAACCTGCCTGAGGTTTCATGCGGTAGGAGTTCTCGATCTTGAAGTGGCGCAGCGGTCGGCTGTTGTCCGGCTGCTCGGAGCGCTCTAGCTGTAGGCTCTGTCTGTCGAAGGATTTGTTCCGGCTGGCCACGTTGGACGTCAGGCGAATGATGGTTCGTCTCCGGCCTGTGTTGGAGTTGGCAAGCCGGACAGGGACAGCCATTTTTGCAGGCTTGGACACAGAACTGCGGACAGGAAGTGTTCAGATTTTGTTAAACTCGAACATGAAAAAAAAAAACCCTATACGTATGAAATACTCTGCAGTCAAGAATCGTTGTTTCTATGGCAATGCCTTTTGCTGTTGTTTGGAATAGGGATGTAGATTTCGACATCATGCTTTCAAACTAAGAAGTAATCTGGTAGGCCTACATTTGTAGCATTTTTTTATCCTTAAACTTGGCACTCATCCTGTTTTGTGTGTGTGTGTGTGTGTGTGTGTGTGTTATCACCTCATTGTAATAGGCTAAGGCCTCTCAAATAAAGATGAATTTGGTCTGATCTGATCTCTCTGTGTGCGGACTCTTTCTTTCTTCTTCTAGGTGGGGTGGGGTCTGTGTGTGTGTGTGTGCATACCGCGAGCGCTCGCCTGTGTGCCTGTGGGGCTGTGTGTGTGTGAATGAACATAATGACTATGTGTTTTGCAGAGCACTTCCATCAATCAGACCAAATTATAACCAAGTCAAGTGATTCCGTCTTGGAGAACAGTATTTTACGACATTTAAGTTGTGGTTGGAATAAGAACACTTAGGCCGACGCTGACGCCATCACAGCCACACCCAATCTTCGTTCTCTTTTCCATACGCATGCTGTCTACAAAATCTTCTGCTTGATACCCCATTGAGGGTGAAGGATGAATAACAAACACATTGAATTCACTTGCTTGTAGAAGTTTCGAGAACAATTATCTTAGCGATTAAAACGTCACTTAATGTAACGACTAGATGACGTCAGTACCTGACGTCTTCCTCTCGTACGAAAGCAACTAAGAGACCCTCTTGCAACTTCTCTTCTTCTCGAAGTTCTATTCGGCTCTGTTGCCAACCTGACAGAACACAAAGGACGCACGCAGTCAAGTGCACTCTGTCACCATTCGCAAGTAGGCCTACGCACGCACACATAGCTTACTTAAATACATGTTAACGGGCGTTTGTTGTAGTCGGCATGCGCGGCTCTCTGATCCCTTCCTGTCTTACCTACCACGACATGACTCAATTGCTTGTGGTGGAACAAAAGACGTAACAGCGTGGGAGGTGTTGACAGATCTGGGTAACCAGGCAGGTGGTGACACAAAGTGTGGGCCTTCTGCTCTGTAACCAGTGTTCTTTCGAGTGGAACTTATAGGTCTCACCGTTAGCACAGCACAGGTAACTGGAATCGCGATGCATATGAACAGAGGTGATCGAGTGGAAGACCATGGGAGGGGTGGAGTGACGAGTGAAACCTTTGCTCAGCTCGCAGGTGTTCCATTCTTTCTGCTAAATTAGTGGCATACTCATATGACTGGCGTGATAGAAAGACGATCAATAGCTGCGCTGGCTGACTATTTGGAAAGTATTTTTCTCTCCACAGTAGATATTCCGTTCAAAGATCATATAACCAAAACTTCTTTGTTTTGTCTCACTTTAATCTGTAGAACTTCGGGAAGTCATTTGGCAAAAGTATTTGGCACCATCTCTCTCGCGCGCTCTCTCTCTCTCTCACACACACAAAGAGACAGAGAGAAAAATCCTCAGTTTTTTGTTGACGTAATGCACCCTTCAGTGTTCACACGCCTAAACTGAATGGTATGGATCGAAAAAAATTGGAGAGAATGAGAAAACTCTTGTGAAATATTCTACAAGACTTTGCATTCCTCGACAAGTTTAATTTATTCCTTGGTGTAAAAGTTACTCCACGCCTTCTAAAACTTTCCAGACGTCAGGTGTTTCCGACTGTGACCACGATTAACTGTATTACAATCGAAACAACAAGCTGTCCGAAACAGTATAACGAAATAGAATGTAGTATTAATTAAATGCAGTAATCAGGGTACTTACCACGGTGGATATAAAGATACTCTGTAACGCAACACTGAGCAAAAGACCTTGTCTTAACAATCTATCCCACGTTCGTCTTCAGCCTTTGACAGAGTCAAAAGCGTAACATCATTCTCAAGGGACAGTAGGTAAAGGTAGACACGGTCCCATTCTGTCAGCCGCACCTTGCAAGATCTGATCTCAAGTGACGATCGCGTTAGGGTGGCACCCCGATTGGCACGCGCACGGCAGCAAATTAATCGGCCCATCACGTCACAACGGCGACGCTTGATCGAGCTCCTGAAGAGGACAGTTAATCGTCAGGCAACTGATAATTTCTAAGGTGCTTAAGCTCGCTGGCGTGTCCAATCCCCTGCGCACGTTTAACGACTCCCTCCTCTACCCCACCCCTCCCTTGCACCACATCTTCGTTCTGTATGTGTGTGTGTGTGTGTTTGCGTGTGTGTGTTGGGGGGAGGGGGAACTGTGGGTCATGATTTCGTGACGAGGGTTCTCTCTCCTAGATCGCTCTCTCGCTAGTTCGTGAACTTTATCTTACAGTATTACAGCATTTTTATTTGTTTGGTTTTTTTTACAGCTGTATTCACTATGGTGAACGATGAATTACTTTTGTTGTTAGTTTTTGACCTCAGTAATCTGAGAAAAGACGTGGGGGGGGGGGGTTGTTGAAGGTGATTATTATGTATGTATACTTTTGACACATCGATTTGACTTTAAATTTTACGCAAGCAACAAATCCGTGTAAACAAACGCTTACATTATTTAACGGCTTTATTCAGTAATGGTGAACGATAAAGTACGTTCGTTGTTACTTTTTTACCTCAGTAATCTGAGGAAAGACGCGAGGGAGGGTCTTTAATTGTGCTGTACATGGTGTATTTCATACTTAGGAATATAACACGTCGAGTTGACTTCAAACTCCGCCTCTGTCCCGGGCTATTGTATGAGATTCATACCAGAAATAGGACGTGGAAAATCACGCGGGGCAGTGGCGAGTGTACCTGCGTAGAAAACTTTATGTAAGGAAGTATGAAGTTGCCATGGAGCGAGTGGCGCCAATTAAGCCGTATAGAAATAACTGCTACACGGCTCTTCGGAGTTATGATGCCAACAGTGCAAACAGCCTCGGATTCTATCTAAACGGGACTGTGCAAGAGGCTTTTATTGTAGTCGGATCCGGCGCTAACATCAATTCAACTGTCACCGTTTTTTCCCCAAAGCGTTTATAGTTATCGTTGTTTAACTGTTTATAGTTATCGTTGTTTAACTGTACCTAGTGTGAACGGAATCTTGGCCCACAGTTATCCCGCAGTCCTGTGTCCACGTACATCAACCATTGCCACATGCGCATTTTTCTTTTCTGTGCAAGGCGCTATAGTTTCTCTCTCCCCTCCCACCTGCCCCTCCAATCTTTGGTTGACTCTAAACTCTAATGCATGTAATGATGTATAGTAACTTAAGTAGTCAGTATTTTATTGCTATTTATAAGCATGCGTCTGCCCTCAGTAAGATCGTTCCCTGCCCTCGCCTCCGCCATTAAGGTCTGCAATGTTCCTCTCTCTCTCCGACCATTCGCCGGCTTCCGACTCAGTAGTACACGCAGACAAACGTTTTTGGTGCACCATTGAAGGGGAGGCCATGCTTGCGGTCTCTGTGCATTAGCAGCAGTGACGTCCCCTAAGACCCAGTTACTAAGGATAACAAACATGGCGAGGAAATTGCAACTGGAAATCTACGGGCTCCTAAATGACATCAACTACGTGAGAACACGTTGTTGTGCAGAGGTACATATCAATCTCCAAAGGTACCGAAATCTCTTAGTTACTGGTTACTGTCAGATCCTTTCTTTTAGACTCCACGGCACCCACCCTTAGTCAACGAAGCAGCTTTAATCATCATCATGGGTTAGTCATATTAGTGACATATGATATCTGGACTTGCCCCATTGTTGCATCCACTTCGATTGGTGGTCAGTCAATCAGCAGATAAAATATGCATGACCAAGGGTCAAGAGTACTGCGCAGACTCTGATCACTATAGAAATCACTCGCCCCCTCCCCCCCCCCACATCCCAGCTTTTTACGATCATTCAAAATCATGAATTTAGAAACGCACACTGCCTTATAATTGAAGACTGTACATTCAGACCTGTATAAAGACTAGGTCTCATACGAGAGAGAGAGAGAGAGAGAGAGAGAGAGGGGGGAGGGAGAAAGAGACGGACAGAGAGGGACAGAGAGTATACATGAATATATCTATAAATATATATAACATTGATTTTTTTTAAAAACAGGATATATACAAAAAGAATCCCAACAAACTTGAAGAGCCTATCATAGCTGGCATGCTTCAGTTTCACTGGGACATTTTCATTGATGAAAAAAAGAGAGTAAGTTACTTTGCTATTTCTATGTTAGCATGATGTTGAAATTAATATCTATGTGGAAATGTTGCTGAAACAACATTTACTATTTACTTATATAATTAGCATTAATTGTTAGCTATTTGTGTGGTGTTTTCAGGATGCATTTGTCTACAAGGCATCATCACAATATGATATAGGGGAGGGACCTGCATGGGTGGGATAGATTTTCAATTTAAGAAACTGGGTGTTTAAGTACATTATTTTGCATGGTTAATGTTAGATTTTAGTGAATAATTTCCTGTACTATAAAATGTTTAAAGTCTATCTTCATACCATTTGCACAGGCTCTTAGAGGAGAGACCTGGGCATTCAATGAAAAGGCCATCACTTTTGTGAATGGTGAACTGATTGGTGGACCAGAAAGCTTCATTGCATGGGCTAAAGACAGGTTCAACTTTGAAGAGTTTCGTCCACTGCCTTTGTACATAACTTTGACAGAAGAAGGCTACAAGGAGCATCTGAATTCCAAAAAGGTGCAGACATTTTCAGTGGACTCTAGGTTCCTGCTGGTACAGAGCTTTAAAAATCTGCTTTTTATATATTCATAAGTAAAACAATTAAATTTATCTGTATGTGTTTTTATATTTATACACTGTTGGTTTCCTCTTTCATGATTTTTTGTTCATTTGTGGCTGGTTTTTTTTTCATTCCTTACTTTATCTGTCTATTTATGAACAACAAGCCTTTTCTTGCCCTTCATTTTGTGAGAACTATTTTAAATACTTTAATATTTTTTGTGTAACATAAACAAAGATAAAATGTTTCTTCTTTTAGCATGACTATGTTTACATGGACATCACTATAGATGGGGAAGATGTTGGACGACTTGTTGTTGAGGTGAGTCAGAAAGTCATAAACTGTCAGCATATGATTACTGAAGAAGTTTCTTTGAGTCATTTTAAGAGATGAAGAAGTAAGGAAAGCTTTCAGAGAATATCTTCCTAGTACATAGCTTTACCTGCAGACAGTTCATACTTGAAAAAAAAGACCCTGTTTTCTACCAGATGTGTATATGTTGATCCAAGATAATTGCATGTTCATCCAAAGGCAAGGATCATGACAACTGACGGGTTAATCAAAACTAATCAAGTTGCTTTATTTTGAGCTCAGTAATTTCAGTGATGGAGTAAGTGCTTATGTTTTAATATGGTATAATCACATCTGTTAATGTTCTTGTCTGTTAGTGTACTCATCTGTTTTTCATTAAAATGTAACCATTTACTGGATGCTGGCAGATTTTTTTCAGTCTGAGTTGATATACATGTATTGTTCTTCATTAACCTTAATCATTTACTGGATTTTGACAGCTTTTCTCAGACCGCGTTCCAAAGACATGTGAGAACTTCAAGACACTGTGCACAGGAGAAAAGGGTGTAAGTGAAGAGACAGGGTACAAACTAACATACGAACAGTCCATCTTCCACAGAATTGTTCCTAATGGATGGATTCAAGGAGGAGGTATATAGTCTTTTGCCATTTAGCTCGCTTCTTTAAATCATCTTAGTCACTGTGGATGCACTCCATTTACAAACATTTCAACACTTGATTGTGCCGTTATTTGTATGATGTTTGTGTATATATATATACAAACTGGTTAACCTTTAATGGGTATTACTGACTAGGTAATACTCATGCATGCCTGAGTATTAATGCAAGTCATTGCATGCTTCACATGTTTCAGACATCTACCATGGCAGAGGAAATGGTGGCGAGTCTATCTATGGCCCTGTGTTTGAAGGTGAGATAACCAGTGTGCACAATTCACCAGTCTCCTGCAGTAACATACTGAGAAGCGAATTGAACCTTTGTGAGAGATGTTTGGTAAAATATAAAATTGTGAGAGATTCATCAACAACAGCAAGTGAATTGATCTGGGAAGTTTGTTCGGTCTTAACAGGTCTTACAGGTTTGTGAGTTTTTAAAAGCAAGTACAATGTAATTATTATGCATAAGAATTGCATCTTTAAGGTGCCTAATATTTTCATGCAGTTGACAAATTTTACAAAATTTAATGCATCTGCTTATGGATAGTTTTCTGAGAGCTTCTGCAACTAAGTGACATCACTATGTACATCAACCCATCATTTATGTTGCTCTTTCTGTAAGCTGTAGGTGACCACTGATTTAAGCTTATTGTTCTTTGTGGAGCGATGGAAACAGTATTACTGTGATTTTGATATGACGAAATGAATGAATAAACATTATTTAAACCGAGTGAGCAGTGAAGCAAATATAGTAGTATTACTTCTGGGTGGGTTTTTTTTCCCTTCACAGACGAGAATTTCTCTGTGCCTCATGATCGACGAGGAATACTTGGCATGGCCAGCAAAGGCCAGCACACAAATGGATCACAGTTCTACATCACTCTTCAACCCACACCCTGGATGGACACCAAATACGTGGCTTTTGGGTGAGACTTTTTTTTATTTGAACACAACTAGTTTGTGAAATGTTAGTTAATTTTGGTTGTAGTAATTATATTGGAGACTTTTTGTATAAAGTGAGAATAGAATCATGGTGTATTCACTTAGATTCCTCTTATGCATGCATGCATGCACCCATGCGTGTGCGCACACACACACACACGCTATGAGAACCAAGTACTTTGGAAGATGTTAGTAAATTGCCATGTATAGTTCCCATAACATTCTTTTTTATCTTTAAATCACACCCCAGTTTAGCTTCTATTGGTGGTAAAATGTAGGTCATTCTGAGATACTGTCAGTCAGCATACTATTTGCTGTTTGCAGGCAAATCATAGAAGGAACAGAAACACTGTGCAAGATGGAAGCTGAAAGAACAATGAATGAGCGCCCCGTCCGAGATATCAGGGTCAAAGAGTGTGGGGTCCTCACTTATGAGTTTTGAAGGCAGCTGTGAATACAGAATGTATAAAATGCCAGCTGTGCACGAACAGAATACAAAATGCTAACTGTAGATACAAAATTTCCACCTCCATTAACCTTGCCTTAACTTCTCAGCTTGCGAAATTATTTTCTTCAATAAGAATTGAAATAGACATACATATATTACTTTGATTTACAACATATATTTTTCATTGCCAGTGCAAGAAACTCCATTCCCCAGGAACTTGAAAATTTCGTATTTCTTGTAAGAAACTTTTAAAAGAATTCCAAAAAATGCAGCAGTAATTCATATGTGATTTCCATGTTGAAAAAAAATAAAAGATTACATGATTGTAATACTCTCTAGACTTAAAAGTTTTCATAAACTTACACTACACAGAATTTCAGAACCTTTGCTGACATTACATGTACATGTATTACTCTTCTGTTTGTGTAAACTGGGGAGGGGGGCTCTATGCAACCATGTGTAGGTGTAGATGTGGTTGTAGATGATGGTGTGTGCGTAGGTGTGTATGGATGCATTCTGTAAATGCAGGCCGGTGTGCAGAAGATCAAGTGAGATCATATATTTGGGGTAAAAGGAACTCATTGCTTTCCTGGAAGCCATGATAAATTTCTCGTCCATTTTCTACTGACCAGGAACATAAACGCCTTATGGTCGGCGGCAGCAAATTCTTGCTGTAAAGCTAATAACTATACACAGAGTTCTTTAGAGTCCTACTTCAAGAGCGTACCTTGCCCAAACCGCAGACACTCTGAGACACACAGAGACACAAGCACGCACACAAGCCTTACTCGCGTTTCTCGCGTCCGTAAAATGTTCTTATAGTAGGTATCACACACACACATATATATATACGTCGGATATTATGACTGGCTGCCAGCCTGTCGTCACACAACCACCACCATTACGAAGTCGATCCTGCTCTCAGATCACTTCCCTGAACCACGCTGGTGGCAGGTTTACAAATCCCTCTCTATAGCCGCCACCGTATTTTTAACGCCGTTTCAAATCCATTGCAGGGGAACCGAAGGAACCATTCTTGTGCTGCTTATTGACGTCTGAGAACCCGCGAGCACAAGATACAGGGGCGAGGACGGGGGGGATGGGGTATTAGCCCCCCCCCCACACACACACACACACGCGCGCGCGCGTGAACTATAGTCCCCTCCACAACACGACCAATTACGTACCTATAAAAAAGGCCCGGTAAAAAAAAATCGAAAGCTCACAGCACTCCCCTGTGTTGCTGAGGGCCAGGTTTTATCAGTTTACTCTGGGATGGTCGGCCACACCGTGTAGAACGAGGGATCGAGGGGGTGATAACCAGCGTGGCGCTGATCATGGACCAACAATTCCACCGGGTGATAACGATCAAGAGGTATGGCGAATGCTGCGTCACGTTACAACAAAGAAGCGATACCCGATCCATACAGGCCAGCGGCGACACATGAAAGACGTAAAGTCTGGACACCTGTGGCTATAACTTAGTTTTGTAGGGTAGAACGTGTGAACGAGACGTAACTATACTGTGTCTGCAACTGACCTTTCGGTTACCGAACGTGACAAATCGCGCCAGACAATAGCTTAAACATAGAATATGAAATGAGACTTTCAGGAATATTGTAACTGGGAGGTCGTTTATGTAGTAAATGGTCTTGGGTCGTATGCTGGAGGAGATCGTTTATGGAAAGGACTTTTACTGTATTATATATGCATATATATCAATAGTAAATAGAGTTACTTTCAGTTATATTTATGTATTTCGCGGTGTCCGTGCATTCTCTCTCTCTCTCTGTCTTACCAAACCAACAGCGAACACTACTCATCAATAGTATATTGCAGTGGTATCATGGTATAGTAGTGTATGTCATAATTTAATAGCTATGTCATAGTTTAATACATGTTCAATGTGTTGAGCAGAATAGGATCTTCCTGATGAAATCGGTTTCTTCCAACCAAAAGAGAAGAAAGGACGTACACGAGAAAAAGAGAAGCCCCATTTCAGAAATTAATTTGGAAAATCTTAATTAAATAAACTATATATAATGATTGTGGTGTATCTGCATCTTTTATTATCAATCTACAATTGAACCCACTACTACAATATGTTGTGCTCCATCGCTGTATAAATTAATTCGCTGCTGGTGTGCAATTTGTAAGTCATGTATTTACCTTGTCGTGGTTAGATGTAATGTGCATTTGGCTGTTGCTGGTGAATGCGTAAACCTGCTGGTGTCGGTACCTCAGTTTTTGTTTTAAAAATATTATAATGGGTGTAGCACGCGACAGAGATGTTTGTGCTGAGTACAGTCTGTAGCAGATGTTTCTGTAGTTAGCAAGTCTAGTAGGCCTACCACGACTATTGGAGCCGTGTGGGTGTGGTCAGAGTGTGCAAGGGGGTGTGAGGTGGGGACATTTGTTTTGCACGTACCGGCCATGACAGTCAATTATTTTTCCTCAGGTTGATAAATCTTTCCCTAGACATCGGTGACTTGTGGAAAATGTAACCCCATTTTCAGATATTCAGTTTGCAACTAATTTTTTTTAGGTGTCTCGACAGATTTGTACCTAATAATTTTTTAATGTTTCCTGCCAGTGCTTATCTTAGACGCCGCTTATCCTACACGCGCTGCTTATCTTAGACGCCGCTTATCCTACACGCACTGGTTATCCTAGGCCCTGCTCGAAATCTGGATATGTGCAAAAAATACGCAATCTTCTTTTTTGCGTAAGTGTCCGTTTTCGAGCAGTCTCTATGGTGACATCGGGTCCCGTGTGCATGTAAAAGGGTACTGAATTTATTCCCAAATAGCTGATTTTTCTGTCTCTGAAAAAGCTGTTTCGGGGAACTTGGAATAAGCTAGCTATATTCGCTCCTGGGACGACCGATCATAATAACTTATTACCGAATAACGAGGGGAAAATAGGCTATTCAGTTTTTGTGCATGGAAAACTCAAGGAACTCAGGGAACTTATTCCTGTCATAGCGGGTATTCTGGAATAAGTAAGCTATTCGGGTTTCTTGCTTACGGGGCCTGGCAAGAAAATTGACATTTGTGCGGGATGAAGAGGCGTTTCGCTCATGTCTTAATGGACACTTTCGCGCAGTGAGAAATTCGGCGGTTATAGTCCTGACAGATGTGCCTAAAGAAATGTGTCACGATGTGATGGCTCGACAGAAATATATATATATATATGTCACAAGGTGCATATACCGTCTGCCTTCGATACAATAAAATCTCTGTTTTAACAATCGCTACTAGATTTTTATGATTCGGCTGGGGTGCGAATGACTGACGTCTCCTTAACCGCTAGAAAGAAAGAAAGAAATGCGTGTTCCTCGCTGAAGCACTTAAAGAGGTCATCTGAACTTACTCGGGGCATTACATCCGTCAGATTAATTGAGTGATGGCTCCTTACTTGTTCTGTTTATTTAACACTGAAGGTACACCTTCACTCGGGAACCACTGGCATACTTTTGAAAGTGAGTTGAGTCGCACTCTACGTCTAACAACCCAACAGTTTTTTCCCCACACTGACCTTACATCAGGACATCAGGTAAACAGCAAAAGGCTGCTTCGATTCACAGGAATGTCCATACATGAGGCATAAAGGACAGTTCACGCTTATCGAAGTCGAACGGTTTCGAGGGCACAAGAATCGCTTGGTCATCGGCAGCACGTGCCTAGAATTATGTTAAAGGTCTATTAGAGGGAAAAAAATTATCCCAGGCGATTAGCTACCTTTGACAAAACAAAAATAAAATAAAAATGTGTACCTAGTACGTCACAAAAAAGCATACATTCCCATCACGAGGAATGAATGCGTATTTGTTGGCTATTGATGATATTTGGTTTCATTTATATATATATATAAGTTTCAAGTCTTGGCAGAAGGTGTCTTTCCCTTCCATTTTTAAATGTCTATGCTTACGTTTGTCCTTGCAGGGATAAGGTTTGGGTAAGATTCAAGATTCGAGACGAAAGAGCTATGGAAGCAGCTAAACCGATATGAACGCTTGGGGAAAAGATATTCTCGAATCAAAGTGGTTATTCTGCATTTTTTACTACAGTACCCAAAATTTGAATGAATTATATTACTTCTGTTCTCAAGAAATAACCTTTTCTTGCTGACGCACTTTAACATGATCCCTGGCGAAAAGACGTTGGACAAAGCGTAACTAATTTATGAAAGAGGATTGTTCACCCATGTTAGAAATCAGACTCCTACAGCTGTTGTGAGTTAAACCTATAGTCATTAAAAAAATGTTCTCTGATAAACCTTTAAAAGCTCGCTGAGAGAGAACAGTTATTGAAAAGCACAGCAAACACTGCGGGGATTTGCTCGTCACGATGTTGAGTGTTCGTGAAATAGGCTTTCGGTTTCGATGACTGCAAGTCAGCACTGCTGATAGAAGGCCAGGGTTGGGGGCAGTATAAATCTGGCACACGGCACTGGGTCTCAGGCAGAAGCAGACTTGCTACCGTGCGCTTCCGTCAGACTGCAGTCACCGTCAGCATGCCGGAGACACCCTTGTCACCGCGGTCGCTTACACTGCTGTTCCTGGTCGTAGCAGTCCCGTGGCTGTCGGACTGCAACCCGGACAGCCATCTGCACGGCATCGCCTTCATCTCTGTCACCACCACTGACACTGACGCGTCCCTGAGGTTTTACGCTCAGGTCAGTGACCTCCAGCCGTCACCCTCTGTACCCTTAATTAGTTGATCGCGTATCTGTTAAAGATCAGTTCTTCGTTCGAAGTTCTACAATCTTCAAAAATTCCTATTGGGGCAGGGTTTCAGAGTTTCGTGTCATTGTTCTTTCATCTTTGTGAAATATTGCATATCTAAGCCAAATTAGTACAGGTTTATATATCGACCAGTTGACAGAGTTAAAGTGTTACTTTTGTTTTGCTTAAAACCCCTAATGTAGTAAAATCATAGCTTTATTTAATGCTACCAATCTGCATATTTTCAAATTGATCAGATTTATGCAGATTATTAACAAAATTGTGAAAACATAGCTCAGATATTCATCCATTTTAGTATGTGTTGCGACTATGTTACGACTATTAACATGTCAATTGGTAATATCTCTTCCTCGTTTATCTTTGTATTTTATGAGACTTGTTTTACTTTTGATCAGGAGGATTACACTAATGTAATATTCCTTAACTGCAGGTGAAGAATAAAAAACTTGAAGCTGTTTTAACTTGCTATGTTAAATGTAAAACAAGGGAACTGTACCAAGCTAAAAAAGGATAAAGACGAAGACAATCTACATGTTTCGGGGCACTACCCCTTCATCAGAACGACACAAAAACGACGAAAAAACGAAAAAGGAAAAGACAGCTGCAGTGGATGTGGCGCGTGGGCTGCATGGCAGGAGAATGACCAAGGGACAGTGAGTAAGAAGGGTTAAAAAGAGGGGCAGCCAGTCGCCAGGTGGGTAGGAAAAGGGTAGAGAAGGGTGGGGGTGGAGACTGGGCGGGGAGAGAGAGAGAAAGCAGCGCGGGTAAGGGGGCGTCGGTGTGCGAGAGAGAGAGAGAGAGAGAGAGTGGGAGGGAGGTGCGAGAAAAATAAGAGAGAGACGGAGGGGTGAGGGGGTTAAGGGAAAGGAGGGGGAGGGTCAGTGTTTTAGGTTGAGACCTGTGGGTGCCCTCCTTTCCCTTAACCCCCTCACCCCTCCGGCCTCCGTCTCTCTCTTATTTTTCTCTCACCTCCCTCCCACTCTCTCTCTCTCTCTCTCGCACACCGACGCCCCCTTACCCGCGCTGCTTTCTCTCTCTCTCCCGCCCACTCTCCACCCCAACCCTTCTCTACCCTTTTCCTACCCACCTTGCGACTGGCTGCCCCTCTTTT